>BPTQ01000009.1:155319988-155388956 GCA_019973895.1 Chrysanthemum seticuspe
TCCTTTTCACTTTTTAGGTCTCTTGAAGGCAAAATGCTGGAATGGCACTTATTTGGACGAAAAGGCGCGAATATACGAAGAAAATGGCCAAAGTCAGAATCGAGACACTCAAAGCTGCTGAAAACAGAAGGCGACGGCGTCACTGCTTAACTGCGACGCCGTCGGAGGAATTTGTGACGACTCAGAAGAGAAAATGCTAGTTCTAAAGGACGGCGTCGGGCTTTAAAGGAGTAGACCGTCGCAACTCAGACGGCCTAGATGCGACCCAGACGACGTCAGAAGCTGAAGAGGATGGCGTCACAGACATAAGGTGACGCCGTCGCAAGGTTAACGTGGCCAAGATGAAACCCTAATGACGGCGAAATGACGGCGTCACAAAACATAAGGTGACGCCGTCGCATATGTAATATTATATATAGAATCCGAATTTTTCAGTTTTAAGAGAGTCTTTTTGGAGTAAAAACCTAAAACCGAACCAAGGGTGTCTTGTACAGTATTTTAGGGTTCTAAACCCTATCTTACATCAAGATAAGTATTTACTTCATCAATTCAATTATTTCTTTGATTATTTGTGTGTATGCTTGCATGTTCTCCATGTCCGGCTAATTTATTTGTGTGTTTGCTTAGGGAGTATGAAACTTAATTATTGAATATTGATTGGTTGTTTCTTATCTTAGTTGATTAATGATCTAGTAATGCGATAGGTCATTCGTTGTGTACTTAATGCTTGATTCATCTTTGTGAACCTTAGAATATAATTACATGAGTAGTTGTAAGCTAAACCATCCAAAGAGTGCCTTAGAGTAAGAGTTTATTATCCCTAGTGGGTTTTGTAGACGAGACCCTTTGGTAAGTTCAAAGAGTTAGGGAGAAACGCATACCCTACAACTTTAGACACACAACGCAACTAAGAATAAGGACGTGACAACTCAACCATCAATAGGAGATAATTAAGGAGTAGTAAAACCTAAGTAAAAACATCTTTAAACTATCATACGAGCACACATTAATTAGACATAGACTACCACCACCTTAGTTTAGATAATTATATAATAGTAGAGTAATCGGTAGAAATACCAACCCCCCAAATCCAATACCCGAGATTCGTACCTTTCAATTTCCTAAAAAAACATAAAAAAGATAAAAAAATAATCTTCTTCAACCTTAACCTTAGCGTAGTAACTTCTCACTAGCATTCCTATTCCCCTAGAGAACGATATTAATACCCGTGGCTTACCCTAATACTACACTACAACGATTAGGTTCACTGCCTAGGGTGTTAAAAAACTTGCTCGACGAAAAGGAAGTTCCTTTGACCCCGAACGCGCTGCGTAAGCGTATCAAGTTTTTGGCGCTGCTGCCGGGGAATAGAATAGCTAGTTAGTAGTCCACCTCGTTTAGGTTTCTTTGCTTGATTCCTATCAAGTAAATTTTTTCTCATTTTTAGCTTCCTCTTAGTCTATCCCCCTTCTTCGTGACCTTTGTTCGTAACCCCATCACTTTTCATCATGGAAGGTGATAACCAACCACCACTCATCAACCCACCACCAAATGACCCGCCAAGAGCCCGTACTCTTGGTGAATACTCAAGACCAAGCCACCTAGGCTATAGGAACACCATTGAGCTTCCCGACCAAGCCCAAACTACGGCCCTGCGATCCGACACCATCCGGTTGGTGCAAAACGGATGTGCATTCCATGGACTTCGTTCCGAAGATCCAAATCAGCATCTGAGGGATTTCCTCAAAATTGTCGATTCCATCGACCTTGATGCTACTACTCGGGAGACCACGCGTCTGCGTCTCTTCCAATTCTCTCTACGGGACCAAGCTAGTAATTGGCTTGAGCGACTTCCCGCCGGCTTCATCTCAAGTTGGGATTATCTTACCTCTCGCTTCCTTACTCAATTTTTCCCACCGGGGAGAACCACTAAGCTTAGGAATGACATCTTGATGTTCCAACAACGTCAAGGTGAATCTCTCTACGAAGCATGGACCCGATTCAAGGACTTACTTCATAAAGTCCCTCATCACGGCATTGATCTTTGGCTCCTAGTCCAAATTTTCTATGATCATGTCAGTCTCTCCCTCCAACAAACCAGTGATTATGCCTCAGGTGGAAGGCTAAGTAACCTCGATGCTGAGGCATGCTGGGAGGTTATTGAGGACCTAGCTCAATATGAAGAGGAAGGTTGGGAAACTCCAGTTGTTCATGAGAACGGGTCAACTTCCCGAGCACAAGCAATTATGAGTATGGAGGCCCAAGTGAAGGCGTTAATGGGAGTAACCACGCGTGCTGATGAACATGTGAATGCGGTCAAGGAATTTTTGATCCCAAGAAAATCCCGGCAGGATGAATTCGAGGACATTATGTTGACATTTTTCTACAAGCAAGAAGAGGAAATAAAACACCTCGAATCTCAAATGCGAACAACTCATGACACTTTCTTGGGCCTAGCTAACAACTTCATGTTGAGCATCCGTGGTGAAATCGCAAAAAACAATATACCTAAAAAGCTAGAAAAGGTGTATGCGATACCAGGACATACCAGGGTGACTCCCGAACCTTCTCCCTTAGTAAACCTCGTCAAGGAATCATATTCTTGCTTGAACCCCTGTCTCAACGTTTCCCACTTGCTCTCTAGAAACACATTTATTGGAATGATGCACGTATCACTTCCTGATTTTCCCAATGCGAGGAAAAGTTCTTTCGGTTTTAAACCTGGAAAAAAAGAACCTCACCCGGACTTTGGAACTTCTGAGATCATGATTGAAAGACAATTTGACATATGCATTGCTTACCATAGTGGAGATTACTGGTGGAATAACCAAATTGATTTTAAAATAAAAACCAAGTTCCTTGTCAAAAATAGTAACCAGATTTTTGATCCGGGCGGATTGACATAACTATTTTCTTTTACGGAAATTTGGGCGTGACGCCGTCGCATATAATGTGTGACACCGTCGCTTAGCCAGATCAGACGAATAAATACCTCACCATCCCTTTCATTCCTTACCCTACACAATTTTTATCCGCCCCACACCACACACCCACGTTTTCCCCACCTCTAATTTATCATTTTGCCACGTCAATCTCCACAAGATGAGCAGAAGAACGAAGAGAACTAGGGGACAGTCTTCTAGTACCCAGGAAAATATCGCTGACACAATTGCTGAGTGGGGAGTGTTTGTCGAGGAAGATTGCCAAGCTCGTTACAATGATTTACTTCATCAAACTATTGACTCAGGGGCTGTTGTGGACTGGGAGTTTCTTGAGGAACATGATCTGGCTAGAGAGTTCTCAAATAGTTTTAGGAGGGACAAGTTCACTGGTCCCCAGTGGGAAAGGATGTTTAGGATGCGTGAACCCGTATATGGCGAGTTGGTGCGTGAATTTCACGCATCTTACACGTTGGATATTAATTCATGCCGTGATAACATTGAGTTTCAGGGGGTCCGATTTAGGTTAGGGGGAGATTGGAGGGCTATGTCGGTACTTGAGTTTGGATGGAGGTTGGGGTTATATACTGCTGGGAATGCTGAGAACGATGTTTTTAGGGCTAGCTTGGCAGCCGGACTTACCCATAAGGATGACATGTTGGGTATTCAGTTCTGGAACACAATAGCTAACGGGGAGTACTCTCGCATCTCAGATCCGGGATCCACGGATTAGGCTAGTGCACCGTTGTCTCACATTCTCTATCACAGGGCGCCGGAACACTAGTCATCGTGTCACTTTGCCAGATCTATTCTATCTCTACTGCATGTTGGCCGAAGGTGTGCACTGTAACATCCCATTCTGGCTAGCCGACTACTTGAGGACTGCCAGTGGGATGAGGTTTGAGGATAAGGTGTATGGGGGTATGTTTATCACCCGGTTGGCACGGTCTTTTGGCATTTTGGCAGGGGAGGCACCCGCATACCTTAATGAGGTGTCACCAAGGGTCATCAAAGCCAAGTCCTTAAAAGCTATGGAGGTCATCATGGATTATGGTAGGGGCTTTGCTTGGTTCCATGCTCAGCCCGCCATTCAAGGTGGTGATGACGATGATGATGAGGAGCCACAAATACCAGCACACCAACAGGGGGTGAAGCAGGAAGCTCCACTGACGCCTACAGGCACATGTCTAGTGGAGATTGGCAGGCCTACCAGGGAGCATGGATGGGACGCATGGATACATGGATGGCACAGCAAGACCAAAGGGCTAGCTGGACCTATGACCATACGGTCAGGCAGATGCAGCATCTGTCTATGCGTGATCAGCTTGATCCACATCTCCAGATTGATCCTTTCCCAGGGCGAGAGGAGGATTATCCACCCTACGGGTATTTAGGCCATCTTCCCCCTGGTTATGACTATCGTTATGGACCCCCTCCCCAGTGACTCATGTAGTTTGTATGGATTGTTTATGAAACAATTTTTGTTTGGGCATGTAATAATCCAGGACATCTTAACTTTGTGGTGAACTTTGAACTATGTGGTGTTTATGTATATTTGAATGTGGTGTGATTTGTCTAGCTTGTGTGATTGGATTGTCCTTGTTAGTGTCATATATTTTTTTTTAATTGTTTATCCTCATGTTTAAATTTGTAAAAATGCTTTATTTTGTTTTTAACCTCGTCTTAATTGCATATAAAGGTATTTTACATAAGGGATAAGTGTAGGGAGGATTACACACGTTTTCAAAAGAAACGTAAAAATGAGAATAACAATTAACTAAAAGATATGTATGTTTGTTTGTTCGAGTCAAATGCTTGTATCGAGTCATAATGGATGTTTTTGCAGAAATTTTTCCAGATTCTAAAGATGTAAATTTTCCAGAATTTTTTTCAGAAAATCGCAGAACAGTTTTTGTCAGGATAACCTGACGGCGTCAGGATTGCAACCTGACGGCGTCAGGAAGGAGTAAAAACATCAGATCACTTTTTCTCGTTTTCTGAGCTACTTATAAATTTTTGGAATTTTCCAGGTCTTAATTTTCTTAGAAATTCTGTAAACATCCATTCCACAAGCATTATATCCTAGTTTAAATCGAGTCTTATATATATTATTACCGTCGATTTTACGCGAAGGTTTCGTTTGTTTTTGTTCAAGTGTGCAGGTTTAGTTTGTCAAGAAGAAGTTACACAAGATTGGAAGGAGCTTTTCACGCAATAATTCTTCTTGGAAAGGATTTAACCACCACTTTACACGGATCCTACCGAGCTAATCAGGGGAGTATTAGTTTCTTTCGTTTTTGATTACCTTCTTTTATCATTACTTTGATACTTTCGGGGAACATTGGGGACAATGTTCAGTTTAAGTGTAGGGAGGGAAAATAAAACGAGAACTTTGAAACTATGCTTATCCTTGATTATTTGCTTTGTCCAATTGTGATTGTGTAATAAACCATGAGAAAATGTCGGTTAGGGTAATTTTGGCACCAAATTTAAAATTTTTTATGACATATAGGAGTGGGCCATTAGTCTTAACAAAAGCGTCTCACGGATAGGAAGTTGCATGACTAGCACAAAAACCCTTTACCACCCAAATTCCACCCAAAATGTGAGGATCGCCCTTAGATTAGTAGGAATTAAAAGCATTTATCTTCAATGCTTAGAGTGTGAACCGGTAGTATATTAGATTCTAGAACTTGTTTTGTGATGCATTCCGAGATCGCAAGTGAGACTACACTTGTGTAGTTAGGAATAACTAAATGATAAGAGGCATTAGGATAACCCTTGTTTGATACCCGTAATATAATTACTTCTTCCACATCGGTTGAGTAATTTCCCCCACACCCTTTGCGTTGTACTCATCTTTAGTACACGATACCCCTAGTTAACCCCTCAGAGCCTATCCTTTTTGCGGTTCTCGTGATGTTTCGGTTTTTCCGAAATATCAATGAAGAGCATTGTTTACACCCCACCCCCAAATATACACCCAAATCGCCTTAGCCTACCCCTTATGCACTCACTTTTAGTGCAAATGTTTGTTATCACCCTAAACCCTTAGTTCAATTATCTGGTTGCTTGCATGAGTTGCTAAGTCGAGTCATATCCTTTGTATACAGTTTTGGGACGATTGGGATTCATGGGAAAAGTTAAAGTTTATGAAATGACGGGAAGGGAACGTTAAATTCAAATTCCCTTTGTTTGCGTAATAATGTACCCCAAGTGTTTTGATCTTTTCAATTCGGGTCAAATTAGTGTTAGAGTAATAAAAACTCAAGTGTAGGGATGTGCCTATAAATCCCTATCATTTTGATGTTACGGTAGAGGATGGTAGAGTAAAAGTGTATGAAAAAAAAAAAAAAAAAAAAAAAAAAAAAAAAAAAAAAAAAAAAAAAAACATACTTGCTACCATCCTACATCTATCCTTTAAATTTATGTTTGTTTATTTCCGTTACCTAGAGTTTTAGAGTGTCGAGTCTTGGCTTAGCAACGCCATTCTTCGTATGCATTTAACATAGAGATTTTTGACTTGCCACCACTAAATAGCCTATCCTACCAAACCCTTGTTTCCCTACCGTAAGCCTAACATTACAACCCTTTAAAAGACCTCTTTGATAGTCTTTCCTAGGTGCTTACGCCAAAGCGATGGAGGTTTGATATATTCTCAAGCCTATGGTAATCTATGTACTAGGACTGGTTAATGAGTGTTTATCTTCCATTTCCTATTTGTTATATTTCATATATACACCCGAGAGAGATGTGAGTATCCAAACACCCCATGTGAGGTGCTAGTATGTAATTTCCGTGTTTGTTATGACTTTTGCGGGGCTTATATGTGTTGTGGACCGTTTTAAATCAATGCTTCATGACCCCTGACTTATAAATTAATTGGCTAAAAGCACATTTGCTTGAGGACAAGCAAATAACAAGTGTAGGGATATTTGATAAGGTTTTAAAAGGTACCATTTTGAGGGGTCGTTTAAGCCCTTATTTGATCACTTTTGTATCCGTTATTGCTTAATATCGTTCTTTTTCACTTTTTAGGTCTCTTGAAGGAAAAATGCTGGAATGGCACTTATTTGGACGAAAAGGCGCGAATATACGAAGAAAATGGCCAAAGTCAGAATCGAGACACTCAAAGCTGCTGAAAACAGAAGGCGACGGCATCACTGCTTAACTGCGACGCCGTCGGAGGAATTTGTGACGACTCAGAAGAGAAAATGCTAGTTCTGAAGGACGGCGTCGGGCTTTAAAGGAGTAGACCGTCGCAACTCAGACGGCCTAGATGCGACCCAGACGACGTCAGAAGCTGAAGAGGACGGCGTCACAGACATAAGGTGATGTCGTCGCAAGGTTAACGTGGCCAAGATGAAACCCTAATGACGGCGACATGACGGCGTCACAAAACATAAGGTGACGCCGTCGCATATGTAATATTATATATAGAATCCGAATTTTTCAGTTTTAAGAGAATCTTTTTGGAGTAAAAACCTAAAACCGAACCAAGGGTGTCTTGTACAGTATTTTAGGGTTCCAAACCCTATCTTACATCAAGATAAGTATTTACTTCATCAATTCAATTATGTCTTTGATTATTTGTGTGTATGCTTGCATGTTCTCCATGTCCGGCTAATTTATTTGTTTGTTTGCTTAGGGAGTATGAAACTTAATTATTGAATATTGATTGGTTGTTTCTTATCTTAGTTGATTAATGATCTAGTAATGCGATAGGTCATTCGTTGTGTACTTAATGCTTGATTCATCTTTGTGAACCTTAGAATATAATTACCTGGGTAGTTGTAAGATAAACCATCTAAAGAGTGCCTTAGAGTAAGAGTTTATTATCCCTAGTGGGTTTTGTAGACGAGACCCTTTGGTAAGTTCAAAGAGTTAGGGAGAAACGCATACCCTACAACTTTAGACACACAACGCAACTAAGAATAAGGACGTGACAACTCAACCATCAATAGGAGATAATTAAGGAGTAGTAAAACCTAAGTAAACACATCTTTAAACTATCATACGAGCACACATTAATTAGACATAGACTACCACCACCTTAGTTTAGATAATTAGATAATAGTAGAGTAATCGGTAGAAATACCAACCCCCCAAATCCAATACCCGAGATTCGTACCTTTCAATTTCCTAAAAAAACATAAAAAAGATAAAAAATAATCTTCTTCAACCTTAACCTTAGAGTAGTAACTTGTCACTAGCATTCCTATTCCCCTAGAGAACAATATCAATACCCGTGGCTTACCCTAATACTACACTACAACGATTAGGTTCACTGCCTAGGGTGTTGAAAAACTTGCTCGACGAAAAGGAAGTTCCTTTGACCCCGAACGCGCTGCGTAAGCGTATCACTGCTACAACTATAATGAGAAGGGTCACCTGGCTAATGCATGCCCAAAGCCGAGGACTAGAGGCAGTGCTTATCACAAGGAGGCTTTACTTTTGGCTCTCAAGGATGAAGCTGGTGGAACCCTCACGACCAAAGAACAGAGCTTTATGGCAGATGCAGACTCAGATGATGATATGGAGGACTTGCAAGCTAATGCAGCAGTGATGTTGATGGCACAAATGCAAGCTCTCCACATGAGTGACATAGGCTCAGTGTATGACACTGATGGCTTGTTTCAGGTACCCGAACAAACCATATTCATCACTGATCTAATATCTCAGCCAACATCTGAATCCGACAAGGCTCAGAATGTTCAACATTAGCCATCCACATCTCACTCTAACGATTCTCAACTAGACCCCGTAGTTACATTTGACGATCAAGATGACCTTATGGTTACCTTTGATACTCAAATTGACTCCGTGGTTATACTTGAGGATCTGAATAGTGATCATGTTGTGACTCACGTTGAACACGCTGAACCTTTGCCTAATCCAGATATTGACCTCTTACTTAAAGATTATCAATCCCAAATGGATGAATGTCGTTCATTAAATCAGCAATTGCATAGTAAAATGCACTGTTAACCAGGGATATTGAATGCTTAAAACAGCAACTCAATTTTTTCAAAACTCAAGAAAAACGTGAAAAAGGTTTTGAAGTCGCTTTTTCTAAATCACACCAAAACGAAAAATCTTTAGAATGACAGATTCGTGATCTAGCCGCATCGAAGAATGCTTTGTTGTCTCAAATAGAACAACTGAAACATGAACATACAAAACAACTTAACGCTCTTACTTTGGAAACTCAAAAAGCCAAGGCTGAGTTGTTAACTTGTCAAAAACAGTTCTCTGCGTACAAAAAGCATTCAATGAAACGAATAGATGACCATCTTGAAGAAATTGTCGGCTTACAAAACAAACTCAAAGAGTTTCGAAATGTTGTTTACAAACATGGTGAGTCAATCACAACTATTCAAAAGTTTACTTTAAAACCCAATCCAAATGGATATGGACCGAATCTTGCTGATTACAAACCAAAGCTTTCAACCAAAGCATTCAAACCAAATCCTGAAGTTTCTAGTGCAGAATACAAAATTGATGATTCTGTTATGAGTGTTGTTGAATATCATCGTCAAGAGGAATTAGATGCAGAAGACGAGAGTCGATCAAAATTAGAAAATGTTGTTTATAACAAACCATTTAACTATTCAAAAGCCGTCACTTTCGTCACACCAAAGGATTCTTCTAACACACCTAGGAATATCACAAATACGTCTGAGTCTTCTAATGTTGCTCCCCAACCAAATTATGCACAAATTTATGGTCCGTTACCTTCACTTAGTGAAGTAAATTCAAAACCCAAAAATCATCAAATTCTTAGATATTTTGACATTTTCACTTCTGACATCAAACTTTTAGAACGTGAGATTGAATTTCATTCTGAAATAAAAGTTGAACATTTTCAATCGCCTCAGGCGCGAGAACAAATAGATATTTTTCAGAAAAGAATTTTACCCCATGTTAAAATTTTGAAAAATTGTGCATTGTATTGGGAAAGGGAATTTCATAAGGAACTTGGATTGATGAAAATCGTTTTCGAGAAAACAGAAACATCTATTTCAAATACAAAACGTAAAAAGAAAATGTTACGAAAAGATGTTGATCGACTCTTGGAAGATGTCATCTGTGCTGATATCCATAATGTTGTGTTATTGCATTCTTTGCCATATGCATTTGATTATATCTCTGCTGATTCTGGTGAAATTGTTGAGAATATTGATAATGTGCATCAGATCGAGTCTTTAAAAGTTGAAAATGAACGATTGTTAAACGAACTTTCAAATGCAAAACGTCGTCTTCAATGGTGTCAAAAAGATTGTCAAAATCGTGAACTTTCTCTGCAAAACAAAATCACTCAGTTGCGCTCAAAATCTTTTGATCCTAAAATTGAGCAACTGGATGATCAAAACGTGTCTTTGAAATGTCAAATCTCAAAATATGAACAAGAACTTGCAAAAGTTAAAAAGGAATATGGTGTCATATTTTGATTTACTCAAACAGACTCGTGATGAAGCATCAAACGAACTTGATCAATATCTTGCACACACTAAAGAAGTCACAAATGTTTATGGAAACCTTCGTTCTGAAAATCAAGATTTGTTGCACACTATCATTGAGTTAAAAGAGAAGTTAGGAAAGTATGAACAAGTTCAGCTTAGCAACATTAAGAAACTTGCACCGATAACACTTAGAAAAAGTGACACTAGAATGCCTACTGAAAAATCACAAGATACTAATGTGCTTCCTTCTACTGAAACAGGAATAGTTGCCTCTTTTCCCAACGTCCGCACTTCACAGCCTAGGAGCAATACAAGGAAGAATAGGAAGTTGCGACCTAACAAAAGAAAAATAAATAATGCTGAAGTAGAAGAACACCCTAGGACTTTGAATAAGACCCAAGTTGCACCCACTTTAGATATTGCGTCTGACAAATGTAATGGAAAAAGTGATGTAACAAATGCTGAACCTTTAAGTACTTTTGATATTAAGTCTGAAGCTTCTTGTGTTATATGTCATAAAAGTATGCTTTCTAATTGTCATGATAAATGTGTTGCTAAAGCTATCTTGTCTCATTTACGGAATCCTAAGAAACGGAATACCTCTAGGCCCACTAATGCTTCTAAGTTTGTGCTTGGTAAACCGCCCTCTTTAGATTCTAAGAAACGCATTGATGTCCCTGTAGTTCCAGTATCACCTCCAAGGAATGTAGTACCACCTAGTGCATTCACCAAGACTAAAGCAAAGACTAGTTGAAGATGGCAGAAATGGATACATAATACACTAGGATTTAAATGGATGCCTAAAATCATTGATGTGTGTATTTCGACTATAACTGCTTCGGAACCCTCTAACTCTTTGGGTTCCACATCTACTTCTATTCCATATGTTTCGTCTGTGTGTAATGCAGGTGATACAGATCATCCTTTGGATTGTTGATAGCGGATGTTCCCGACACATGACAGGTAATCTCAAACTGTTATCAAACTTTATTGCAAAGTTCATTGGTACTGTCAGATTCGGGAACGATCACTTCGCAGCTATCATGGGCTACAGAGATTACATCAATGGAAACATCGAAATTAGGGTTTATTATGTGGAAGGCCTCGATCATAATCTTTTCTCAGTAGGTCAATTCTATGATGGAGATTAGGAAGTTGCTTTTCGGGAGAAAACTTGTTTCATTCGTGATCTACAAGGAAACGATCTTATGTCTGGCACTCGCAATTCAAGTCTCTACACTATCTCCATTCAAGACATGATTGCTTCATCTCCCATCTATCTACTTTCAAAGGCAAAATCAACAAAATCTTGGCTATGGCACCGTCGTCTCTCACATTTAAACTTTCAAACCATAACCAACCTTGCTCGATACAAACTTGTTGAAGGTCTCCCGAGATTCAGATATTCTAAAGATCACCTATGCTCAGCGTGTGAACAAGGTAAAAGCACTCATGCTCACTTTCCTTCAAAGGTGGAACACAGCTCTCAGCATGTGCTTCATCTTCTTCACATGGATTTGTGTGGCCCGATGCGTGTGCAAACGATTAATGGCAAACGCTACATCTTGGTAATTATCGATGACTACTCAAGATGGACTTGGGTCTACTTTCTTCGAAGTAAAGATCAAGCTCCACAGATGATCATCACCTTTCTCACGAAAATTCAAGTTCAGCTCCGGAACACAGTCAGACAAATAAGAACAGACAAAGGAACTGAATTTGTGAATCAAACTCTTCGTGCATTTTATGAGAAAGTGAGAATTGAGCATCAAACATCTATTGCACGTACACCAGAACAAAACGGAGTTGTTGAAAGACGAAACCGCACGTTAGTGGAAGCTGCAAGAACGATGTTAATTAATGCTAAACTTTCAGATTACTTATGGGCTGAAGCCGTGTCAACTGCCTGCTACACTCAGAATCGCTTAATGATTACCAAGCGCCACAACAAAACACCTTATGAGCTTATCCACAACCATAAACCGAACCTCAAACACTTTCATGTATTTGGATCCCTTTGTTATCCGAATAATGATCGTGATGACTTTGGTAAGCTCAAAGCCAAAGCTGACATTGGAGTCTTTATAGGATATTGTGAAAATTCTAAGGGTTTTCGGATCTGGAATCGTCGTACAAAGCAAGTTATGGAAACGATTCATGCAAATTTCGATGAGCTTACTGAAATGGCTTCTGAGCATAACAGCTTGGAACCCGGTCACAACCATTTAAACTTTCCCCAAACCCCATCATCAGCTGAATCAAGCCCCCAGCTTACTCGTCAACAAATGGAAAAGCTATTTGCTCCTTTGTTTAGTGATGATATTGATGAACGTGCTCCAGGTGTACCCAATGTTTCCGCTGCTCAAACTGATCATATTCCAAAACCTGATACACCTGCTACAACAACTACTGTTGAAGAAGTACCACCAGTTGACTCTACAACAACAGTTGAACAAACTGCTTCCAACGACGCTGAACCAGCTGATGATGTTCTAAACAATGAAGTACCCCCACCTGCAGATTTTGATCCAAATGCGTTCTTTAATCCGTTTGCTAATGAAACTGCTGCACCTGATGTTGCGGAATCACCTACAAGCCATTTGAATCCTCCAAATCTGCACAATGCATACCAACATCAACCCTCTACACATTTTTGGACAAAAGACCATCCTCTTGAGAATATTATTGGTAACCCGAATCAACCAGTCGTAACTAGAAAACGTCTTCACACAGATGGTGAACATTGCATGTATGCACTCACTGTCTGCCAATCTAAACCTAAAAACATTAAAGACGCAATGACCAAAGACAACTGGATTAAATCCATGCAGGAATAACTCAATCAGTTTAAACGTCTTGAAGTATGGGAACTGGTTGAAAGACCAACAGGGGTCTACGTCATTGGTCTCAAATGGATTTGGAAAAACAAATTGGATGCTGAAGGGAACGTAATCAGAAATAAGTCACGTCTGGTGGCTAAGGGTTATAGACAGGAAGAGGGTATTGATTTTGAAGAATCATTCGCTCCGGTTGCTCGTCTTGAGGCTGTTCGGATAATTCTGGCGTTCGCGGCTCATATGAATATAACAGTCTTTCAGATGGACGTCAAAACTGCTTTTCTGAATGGTCAACTGAAAGAAACAGTCTATGTCAGCCAGCCAGAAGGATTCGTTGATCCAGAGTTCCCGAACCACGTCTACAAATTGAACAAAGCTCTGTACGGACTCAAACAAGCTCCAAGGGCGTGGTACGATAAGTTATCATCTTTCCTCATTGCCAATAAATTCACCAAAGGTTCAACACTGTTCAACACTCAAAATCAAAGCACATCGATCTTCGATATCATTTCATCAAGGAGCACGTGGAAAAGGGTACTGTTGAATTATACTTTGTAGGTACTGAATACCAATTGGCAGATCTCCTCACCAAAGCCTTGGCTCCTGCTAGGTTTAATGAGTTGGTCCACCGGATTGGTATGCGGTGTTTGACTCCAGAGGAACTGGATAAACTTTTAAAACATTCTTAAAACCAGTCAAACACCAAAACCTCTTTTTGTAAATATTTTTCAAAAAACAAAATACAAAATTATAAAATCTGATAAAACAACAAAAATATTCTTCTATCTATATATTTTTAACATGGCAAGTACAAATCTTCCATCAACACTCTTATCTTTCAAAATTCAGTATTTTTCGATCAAGTGTTGAGGGGGAGAAAGAAAATATTTTTCGGTTTCTTAAAACCTCGTACTTGCATGTTACCTCATCCCGGTTGTTTCTTTATTAATGGTGGTCACATTTATGGTTTACTGACACTCCTCGAACTCAAATGTATAAAATTTCATTATTTCTTAAGTCTAGGGGGAGTGTCGTCATGTTTCTTTCTAAATATATCTCGTTTGGTAACCAAAATGGAAGTTATGGGCGTTGGATGTAAATGTTTAAGATGGAGGGATTAAATGTGTCAAATACTCAAAGTATTTTTTAATAAAACTTCGCAAAATGCATTAAGTTCACCACATTTAATATCCACCAACCTCATCCTACGCCTAACATACAATCTGCAAATCCGTGTTTTTTATCATCATTTTGTAAGTGTTTTTATGTTTTTAACATGATTATAAACAAAGGTTTTGAATCGTTTTGAAAACCAACGGTTAGACTTTAACCTAGGAACGATTTTGTGTTCTACGCATAAGCGTATGACCACATAATCATGTTTGAGTGTTTTTGGTTAAAATGGTAGTGTCAAAACGTTTATTTAATCACTTTGAATCCATTTCTATCATTTATACTCACCCAGAAACACGAATTTAATGACTTTTGAAAATTAGGGTTTATGCGTGATTTGGGTATTTTCAAATGTGAATGTTTCTGGTTAAAAAAAATATAGTTAAGTGATATTGTTTACATGATGAATTAACCCAAATCTAGGGCTAGAACTTACCCAGGAACACTAATTGCGTTCGAATTGAAAGTTAGGGTTTATGTTCTTAGCATTTGGGTATTTTTTATCCACCTAGGTTTTGATGTTAAAACTTGCTCAAAACTACTCACTATCCTTCTTAGACTTACCAGAAAAATTTTGGTGTGATTCCTATGGTTAGAACTCTTACACGTAGGAATTGAACTCTAGGGTTTATGTCTACACGTAAATGATCTTCTACGCATTACTGCTTTAATGTGTATCCAT
This sequence comes from Chrysanthemum seticuspe, assembly GCA_019973895.1. NCBI lineage: Eukaryota > Viridiplantae > Streptophyta > Magnoliopsida > Asterales > Asteraceae > Chrysanthemum > Chrysanthemum seticuspe. The sequence goes on from BPTQ01000009.1 coordinate 155,335,083, forward strand.
GTTTAGAATTGATAATGATTGACTGTATGTGTTAATATTGGTGTTATGATGAATCTATTTCAGGTTTCTACGCATGAATTATTTAGAATCAAGGTTACTTGAACATCTACGCATAAGGATCACCTTACGCGTAGAATGTTATGCGTAAGAGAAATCTTACGCGTAACTTTTACGCGTAAGGTTCTACAATGGGGACTACGCGTATCCTGTGAAGGATATGCGTAAACAGTAACCTCTACGTATAAGGTTCACTCTTATGAGTAAGCCTTAAGCGTAAGGTTCCTTATACGCTTACACGTAAGCTTTACGCCTAAGGCCCTCTTTTCCTACGCGTAATATTCTATTACGCGTAAGTCAAGAACCTACGCATAAGCTCACGTTTAAGCGTATAATCACTCCTGTTTACGCATAAGCTTGCAAAATCTACGCCTAAAACTAGTTTTAACCAAAATTATGAATTGTCACGCGTGCAAACTTGTAAATAAATAAATCATAACGCCACGAAACCAAAATGTCACTAATAAGCTTAAATGTTTAATAAGTTATGAAAAAAATAAATGAAAACTTGAACTTTAAAACTCAAAGTCAACCAACTCACAAAACTTATCACGGCGTCTTTGGACTATTGGACTAACAAGTGACATTGAACTCGTAACAATCATCGACATATCACATTCAATAAATAAACAATAAAATCAACTGTTGACTAACGTAATGTCTTTCGATATGTTGGTTCTATTGGCTAAATATCTTTCAGATCACGACATGGACACTCAAATGCATAATGTGGAAGCACCAAACGTTCTCACTATTGAAGATATCTTCCCTCATGGTTATCCAATGAAGATCAGAAAGAATAACCTCAAAGTTGATTTTGATAGCTTCTATTGTTCTGAATCTTCGTGTCAAATAGCGGTGGATATTCTGAAGACTCACCCCTATCAGAACATGCTCACCAACTCTGCTACAGTACCAGAGATATACATTCACCAATTCTGGCATACAATGCAAAGGATCAAAGGTCAAAATGCTGTGACGGTGACGCTCAACCACAAACAAGTCACCATCACACCAGCAGATTTGAGGGCTATTCTTCTTGTTCCCGTCATCGAACCTACTGAATACAATGCCACTCCAACTGAAGATGTCGTTCTCAAGTTCATGGTCGACATCGGCTATGATGAAGCTACCGGGGTTATCACAAAGCACTCATCTGTTGATCTAAAGAACATACCCCAGCCCTGGAGAACCCTCTACATCATGATTGCAAAATCCGTTTCTGGACGTGATAGTGGTCATGAGCATCCCAAGCTCATGGAACTACAGATATTTTGGGTATTGGTCAACATGAAACACATTGAAGTCGAAGCTCTGATATGGGACTAAAACAAAAATGAGGAAATGTAAGATATTGGATTTCACAAACACACTAAACCATGATCAAAGTATGCGTTTAAGTATGTTAGAGAGAAAGTTCTAGTGAGAGAGTGGAAGAGAGTTGGGAACTATAGTGAGAGAAAGGAAAATATTATTATGAGCTCCAACTCTCTACCTTGGGAGGTAGAGAGTATTTATAGTCTTACATGAAACGCCACACAACGGGCTGTGGATCAGGCATACAGTGGGTAAAGACCCGTCCGTCCTCCACGGTGTTACTAAACTAAATACTACTTAGCTTAAAATAACTACGACTACGAGCTTTCTAACGATTACATATACTTGAGGTGACCGACTCTTTAATACCTGGAATTTCTAATTCCTAACAATCTCCCCCTAAGGGAGGTCACCTCAAACATATACTAAAATTACATTGAATACAAACAGATATTACATTAGGAATTGTTCTTGTATTCTTGATGTAGTACTTTGCTCCGAAGCTCGTAGTCATTGATTCCACTCATTGCATGTTGGGTTAATCCAAGTGGAGGTCTTTTACTGATCCACGTGATAATAATTTTGAGCCAGCTTTTGAGATCATCAGCTATGAAAAATCTCTGAGACATCCATTGTGGTGTTTGAATTTTGTGATGTTGTGACATTCGGACCGACATGCTCACATTCTTGATCATGATATCTTCTCATCAGAGTAACGGAAGCTTTCGTTGATTCATGATATTGGCAGCAGCGTAGCAGAAGCATGGAGTGAAAATATCAGAGTCATTGATGCACTTATCATGATTTCTTTTGAGATGAATGTGTAGTGTGAGCATGCGGCTATGGATTGACCGCTTCATTCTGATCAGCTGCAAACGTAGGATGTACCTGCATAAAACAGTTAGCAATAAAGCAAACGAAAGTGTCTTTGATCACTTTCGTTGAATTGAGGTACACGGCCCACGGTTCCCCGTTGATCAGTACAAGTACTGCCTGTGATCAGGTAGGATTCCTAAGAATCTCCTTGGCAGGGTTTCGCAGCTGTTCAAGCTGTTCTCAAACCGGAACATCTCAAAGAAGACAACACGGAGTGAGTGAACCAGCGAATTTAAGACCACTGATTGATGAAAAGAGATTTGAAAAACAATCGTGTATTGCTCAATAGAAATTGTTTTTGCAATACGACGAGGGTTTTATTGGAAATCAATTATCAATCATAAAAACACCTTTTGGTTTGAAAAATTAGTACACGGTCGATGTGCTAAAGAAAAGAGTTATTGAGCACAAAGACCGATTTTTCAAAGGTATTCGTCAATCCATAACCTGAACCAGGATTGATTCAAGAGATTGAATCGCCCCATTGTTTCTGTTCAGTTGTCACATGGTTGATCTATATGATAGATCTCACCTGCCACCTACCAGGAGCTTGTTTGATGTTGGCTCCAGAAGGTTTTCCATCTTCATTGTGAATATGTTTACACATCACTCAGATGTTCTGGCAATACCACAAGGATAATGCGTAGGACTCAAGATATAATCTCTCTTTTCACATTGTGTGAAACAGAGAGTCTTCATTGAAAGTGTCCTAATGAGATTTATTGATGATCTCGTGGCTCTAGACTCAATTTTGTGCATATTTGGATCCTGTGCCGGAGACTAGGGAGAGGGTCTCCTTTTTTTCAATATCAACAATCTCTTAGAGAAAGTCGATAGATAATGTCGGTTCCCCGTGAGAATGAAACAAGTCCTTTTAAGAGGAACTTGAGTGGTTTGGAAAGTTGAAGTGCAGTGCGTCACTGGGTCCATGACGTCTTGTCTTCAATACAGATGTTACCATCAGTAGCATATGAATTGAACCCGGTTTCTGCCCTAAGGTTGAATAAATGGAGGGCTATTTGTTTTCACCCTTTTCTCATTCAATTCTTTTTAATTCTTCAACCCCTTCAGTGCTTACCGAGACTTCATAGCTAGAACCTTGTTGGGTTTGTTCCAATACTAGCTCAGTCTCAGTCCGCACTCTTCCCATATCTCATTTTTCTCCTTTTATCATCATACCTAAGAACTCTACACTAACTAGTGGATAGTCCCTGGGTAGATCCCTCCGGTTCTGGCGGATCATGGGAACACATACCTAACCTTATCATCCTTATATCACCGTACATAAAGTAAAGTTGGTCGGTCTATTTGGTATTGTTCATCTGCCATTGGAACCAATTGAAAACCATTTGAAAATCAATCCAGATACTTGTGATATATTATCAAAACATTTTGTACCTGAATTGTTTTTGATATTTTTAGAATAAGTGCTCCCCCTCAACATGTGCATGAATTGTTTGAAATCGTTTTGCACACGGAGGCAAGAGGAAGAAATTACTTCTTTGATTACCATTTTCTAAAAAATATCAACATCACTTCCCTAATCAAGACAAGTAGATAAAGCATTTTAGGGAAGGATGAGGTTCTCATAAGTTTGCTCCCCCTCAATATGTGCCTCGAGATTTGAATAGAGTTTTGCACATACTAGAGGGAACCTGCACATTGAGATAAGTGATCACGTTATACATCATAGGTTTAAGATAGATGCTCCCCCTCAACATGTGCATGGAAAATTTGAAATCGTTTGTCACATGTGGGAAGGAGAGCATGTTCATCATTATAAAATCATTTTTCCATTTACCGAATTATCAGTTTAAATCCAATTTAAATCACACATTCTCCCCTGATCACAATTATCGAATCATTTGAGAATTGTGATCTCTTATAGATTTAAATTGATTTTGAAAGCTTTTAAGGAGAAATGTGACTTGATTATGAAAGCGTTTTAACTGATAAGGATCGGATTTAAAGACTTTAAACTCTATTGGTAAAACATGCATGAATATCTTTTGAAAACAATTTAATGCCAAATAACTTTTTAATTTAATTGAAATCATTCTCCCCCTCAATCAATGACATAGGTTGTTGATTGAGAGATTGATATTTTGACAAATAAGACCAGATGATTATCAAAGATAGAGTTCGAGTTATTTTTCAAAACAATTTGTTTTCAGCAGATAACATGTTAATAGAATCAGAGCATAGAATTTGGTTGATAAAAAGGCTTTTGATGAATGTTCAAACAAATTCTCAAATCTTGAAAACATGAAAAAGCATGGCTCTGTTCTTTCTTTGAAAAGCGGGTTACTGCCTGAAATGACAATAAACCATTGTTTCTCTTTCTCCCAAAAATATTTTTTTATTTATTTTTTTTTTAAATTCGAACAACATCTAAAGTCCCGTGTCATTCTTTGAATGACAGCACAAAGACCGTAGATATTGTCGAACCGAGAAAAACATAACAAATTGACAATAATTTTTGAAGATTTTTCGAATTTTTCAGATTTTTTATGGATTTTGAAGATTTTATATTTTTCTATTTGATTTTTGAGGATTTTATAATTTTGTATTTTGTTTTTGAATAGATATATACAAGAGATATATGAAGATAGACCTTTACTCCTCGTCTTCCTCCTGAAGACGTTTGAGAGTTTCTGGTTGAAGGCTTTTCAAGCCAAGACGTGGAAGAATAAACTCAAAACGTTCTCTTGGAAGAGCTTTGGTGAAGATGTCTGCTAACTGATATTCAGACCTCACAAAATAGAGTTCCACCACACCTTTTTCCACTTGTTCCCTGATGAAATGATGTCGAATGTCGATATGCTTTGCTCTTGAGTGCTGAACGTTGTTGCATGAGAGAGCAATAGCACTTTTATTATCACAGTACAGAGGGATTTTGTTGAATTCAAAGCCATAGTCAGATAATTGAGATCTCATCCATAAGATTTGAGCACAACAGGATGACATGGCTATGTATTCAGCCTCTGTAGAGGAAATAGAAGTACTCATTTACTTCTTTGAAGACCAGCTCACAAGCTTATCACCCGAAAACTGAGCACCTCCAGATGTACTTCGACGAGTATCTTGACACCCTGCATGATCAGCATCTGCATAGGCTGTTAGTAACATACCGGTGTCCTTCGGGTACCAAAGACCCATGTTGATGGATCATTGGAGATACCGAAATACCCGTTTAACCGCTTCAAGGTGCTTTTTAGTAGGCTTAGCCTGGTATCTAGCACACATGCAAACAGCGAACAAGATGTCTGGTCTACTAGCAGTGAGATACATCAGGGATCCAATCATACTACGATATTTCGTTTGGTCAATCATGATCCCTGAGTGGTCCTCATCTAGTTTGGTTCGATCAATCATGGGAGTGTCAACAGGGTCACTTGAATCAAATCCAAATTTCTTTAAGATCTCAGTTGCATATTTAGATTGATTTATGAAAATGCCTCCGGGACTTTGTGAAATTTGTAATCCCAAGAAAAATGACATTTGTCCAATCATTGACATTTGAAATTTTGAACTCATTTCATTTGAAAAACGGTCACACTCATTGGGGTCAGTCGAGGCAAAGATGATATCATCAACATAAATTTGAACATGAATTAAATGTTTGCCTGACTTCCTGGTGAACAATGTTGGATCAACTGCTCCTTTGCTAAATCCGGTAGATAGAAGAAACTTTGACAGTGTATCATACCATGCCCTTGGAGCTTGCTTTAAACCGTAAAGAGCCTTCTTCAAACGATAAACGTGAGTAGGATGCTCTTGATTTACAAATCCTTCAGGTTGGCTGACGTAGACGACTTCTTTAAGATCTCCGTTCAGAAATGCCGTCTTCACATCCATCTGATAGACTACCATGTTCTTACTAGCATCATTTGCCAAAAAGATTCTGATTGCCTCGATTCGAGCAACTGGAGCAAAAGATTCTTCAAAGTCAATATCCTCCTCTTGACGGTATCCTTTAGCAACTAATCGAGCCTTGTTCTTCAACACATCACCATGCTCATCAAGTTTCACTTTGAAGATCCATTTAAGAGCAATAATCATAGCACAGTCTGGAGCAGGTACTAACTCACATACATCAAGTCGATCAAACTCATGAATTTCATCTTGCATGGCATTGAACCAGCTATCGTCATTCATGGCAGTTTTAACATCTTTTGGTTCGATCTTAGATAGTACGGAGTTGAAGAAGCACCATAAGGCATCTGTTGCAAGTTGTTTCCGTGTTGATACAGGGCGAGAGGGATTTCCAATGATGTTGTCTAGAGGATGATCGTGAGTCCATTTTCTAAGGTGTTCATGTGGCAGTTGTTGAGGGACTGAGGTAGCAGAGTTGATGTCTCTTGAAGAAGATGGTTCTGATGATGATTCAGGAGCAAATATGTTTTCAAATGGAGCATCTTTAGGAGTAGCAAAGGGATTAACTTCATCATTGAGGCCAGAAACAGTTCCATGATGTACATTTGTAGAATGATAGTTTGTTGATGAGACTGAAGGATCAGCAGCTGGTGCTTCTTGACTTAAAGATATTGAGACTGAGGGATTGACTTCATTCTCAGGAATATGAGTAGCCTCTGTTGTAGGAATCGACACCTCATTAGTACTTGGATCATAAAATTCATCAAACATAGGATCAAACAATTTCTTTAAATCATCTTCAGATGGAGGTACATATGGAGTTTCTTGAGAAGAGTTTGGAACAAGGGATGATCCAATGGGACTGTTTTGAAGTGTGGGTCCTGAACTGAATTGTCCAGGAGCCATTTGACCGGTCAGCTCATCAAACGTAACGTGAATTTTTTCCATGATATTTCGGGTTCTTTTATTCTAGATTCGGTATCCCTTTTTGTTTGGTGCATACCCTACAAAAACTCCAATGTCTGCTTTAGCTCTAAGTTTGCCTAAGTCTTGACCCTCATTAGTTGGATAACACAATGCACCAAACACAGGAAGGAAAGAGAGATTAGGTTTTCTGTTGTGGACAAGTTCATATGGAGTTTTTCCATGAACAGTGTGAATCAGGGAACGATTTTGTGTGTAGCATGCAGTGGCAATAGCTTCAGCCCAGAGAAACATTGGAACCTTTGAGTAAATCAGCATTGTTCTAGCGGCTTCTACAAGAGTTCGATTTCGTCTTTCAACTACACCGTTCTGTTGAGGAGTTCGTGGAACACTTCTTTGATGGCTGATTCCAACGCTTTCATAAAATTCACTAAGTTGTTTGTTGACAAACTCAGTTCCATTGTCTGTTCTGATAATTCTGACGGTTTTGTTAAGTCGAACCTGCAGCTGTTTGATGAGTTTGATGATGATATCAGGAGTTTCATCCTTTGTCCTTAAGAACTTGACCCAGGTGAATCTAGAGTAATCATCAACCACAACTAACACATATTTCTTCCCAAAGATATTTTGCACCCTCATTGGTCCACATAAATCCATATGAATCATATGAAGAACTTCTGTGACAGAGTTAGTAGGTTTGGGTTTATGGGCATACTTCTTTCTTTTTCCCAATTGACATGCTGAACAAAGATGATCCTTTTCGTACTTGAGTCTAGGTAACCCTACAACTAAGTCCTTTCTGGTGAGATCATTGATGGTGCCGAAGTTCAGGTGATTGAGACGACGATGCCATAACCATGACTTTGTTTTCGAGGCCTTTGACAACAAGCAAATAGGAGAAGACTTCATCATATGATAGAGATGGTGTAAAGATTTGAACCACGAGTTCCTCGTAACAATTCCTTACCATCAAGTTCTCTAACAAAGCAAGTATGTTTTCTGAAGGCTACTTCTAGATCAGAATCACAGAATTGACCAACAGAGAACAGATTATGACCAAGACCTTCCACATAGTATACTCTAGAGATGACACTATCACCCACAACATAATCACCATAACCTATAATTGCATCGAAATGATCATTTCTGAATCTAACTGTCCCGATGAATTTGCTCACGAAGTTCATGAGCCGTGACCGGTCGCCAGTCATATGCTTGGAACAGCCTGAGTCCAGGTACCACAGAACGATTTGAACGATCTGCAGTTGAACACAGACAAGAATGGATAACTGGATAATTGGGATCCCCATGCAAGAATGGGTTCCATTTGGTTAGTAACACTGGTTGGAACACCCACATCAGAAATAGAAGCATTCATATCAGAAGATAAGGAAATGGAATCATTGTGAATAGATGCAGTACTAGTGTCTGTATTAGTCCTGTTCACAGTGTGCTCACTTCTTAAGGGAATAGATCTACCAGTAGGCATCCATTTTCTAGTGGGCATTGTCTGATTAGTCTTACGACCAACAGGTATCCAATAATAGCCTATCTTACTAAATGTTCTTCCTGTGGGTTTCCACTGTTTTCTAACTTTCTTTCGTTTTTGCCTTCTAGCCTTCTTAGCATGATTTTTAGCATTAACAATATTAATTGGACAATTAACATCATTAGGCAAAACATTAACACCACATTCATGATTAGAAACAGAATTCAAGTAGACATTAATACAAGGTTTGCAAATAGTATCAGAATTCGAATTAATTACAGTACGCCTATGGCTAATACTAGAATCAACACGATTCGTTTTATTCGGCTCAAACTTAAAGTTCCTAGGTAGGTCTTCTACTTTCTTCCAATGCACATTCTTAGCTTGCGAGGTCGTGTCCTTCCTTGTATTGTCTTGAGACTTTGACCTGCTTGCTTTAATGTCACTGATTACTCCTGTAGAGGGAATGGGAACATTAGTTGGTTTGGCTACTATTTGCTTCACCTGTTTAGATGTGCTGGGATCTGAGCTACATGCAGGCACACTAAGATTAACTTTTTTAACACTTGAATAGATGGGATTTGAACACCTAGAGGGCACACTCGAGTTCACATTCTTAGCACTAACAGATTTGAAATCTGAACTACTTGAAGGCACATTAGGGTTCACATTCATAACATTTGGCATTGAGTGACTTGCATGCTTGGCACTAGGCATAGAACACGGTATCAAGGGATTGACTTGCTCACCTAAGGTTATAGGGCATATTGTAATTAGGCATTCTAGAAGTTCATGAGATCGTTTGGCATATAAGCATGCATGGCCAATTGCATTATCATCTGTTTCTCTAACTTATCCTCTTCTACAATCTCACGGAGACATTCTAGGCTGTCTTAAAGGTATGAGAAATATGTTTGAATAGCAAGTTTGTTATTCCTAAGATGAGGAGGAACATATTTCACAGACAAAGCATATTTATTACAGACATGTACCTTTGATACACCATTCTCCCCATTGGTCATTGGCATCTTCCCTTTTACCTGACTCTTTAGATTCTCAATTTCTTTTTGTAACGAGGCTACTGATTCGTTATTTTTGTTACGAGTGACCTTTATAGATTCAAATAATTCATTGAAATGACGTTTAACCTTTTCATTTTCTTCAAGGAAAGCCTCATTTTCCTTTTGTAAAGCATTTACTAAGTTTTGAAGATGAAAGTTTTGAGAACTCTGAGAATCTAAAGGAGGAGGCATTTGGGGACCAGTCACATTGTTCGTTTGACCCTTTAATTGAGAGATTTGGGCTTTCAACCTTCTGATCGTGTTGCAATGAGCTTGAATCTGTTCATCACGTTTGTTAATTTGAAAAACTGCATCAAACTCTGGAGCATCTGAGGATGTCTTGATATTTGAAGTTTTGACATTTTCTTTAAGATGTTGATATTTTAGTTGTAAATTAAAATGATCAACTTCTAGTTTAGAAAAATGTTTAACCAAATTGTCGTGATCATCCAGTTCAATTTTCTCATTTAGTTCAGAATAAGATTTTTCAAGCTCAATGACACGATCATGGGAGACTTTCAAAGCAACAGACAGTTCATGGAATCGAGAAGCAGTAATAGAACAGTTAGTGGCAGTGTAGAACACATCTTGAGCAATACATTCAGAAATCAGGTTCTCATTTAGTGTATGCAAGTTCTTCCTCTCAATCTCATTATATTTTAGTGCTCGCTCATAGTCACTAACCTCAACTATCATTGCATCAAATTCCTTTTCCATTCCCTTAATATCAGTATCTATCCCCTTTTTAAGACTCTCAAAGTGATCTTTTAGAAGTTTAAAGAAAGGCATGACCTCAGTTAAATAGCATTCTTTCATTTTCTCAAAACCCCTTTCTCCTTCAATTATACCAGTGGGTGTGATCCTTTTCTTGCAAGTTTTCTCAAAATCAACAAATAGTTGAAAGATAACATATTGGCTAATTAAGGTCTTGCTTTTAGTGGCAATTGTTCTAGGAACAAGATGCATTGGTGTATTAGGAGGATACACAGTCGCTCTAGGCATTTTCCAAAGGGGAGGGTTTGTTTCAACAATATTTTCAGCTTTCTGCTTATCTAATCTACTTTCCAAAAAACTTGTTCGGGAGTCAACAATGTCTGAGGCTTAAACTTGTTCAAGGAAATCCAGTTTTCCTTCTTGTAATCATGGGGTGTGATCTTTATTTTCTTCTCTTTACATTTAGGATCATCTAATTTCTTGTTCATCTTTTCCCTAGTGACTACATCTGATTTCTTATCTTCCTCAGTGCACTCAACGCAACTAGGTTTCTGTCTAGGTTTAAGGATTTCATTGCCATCATAAAGAACCTTATGAGCATTTCTAGCCTTTTTAATAACCTCTGGATTTGGTTCCTCAATAAGGGGAATGCTATGCTTATCGCTTAAGACTATATGCTTAGTGATCATGTGAGCAGTCTGAATGGTGTTCCCTTGTATGTACAACTTGTTTTCAAGTTTGTTTTTCAAAGTTTTCAGATTAGAAAAATCTTTCAAGAGTTTTGATTCCTTTGTATTAAATTCTTGCTTGAGCATTTTCATATTTTCTTGAAGTTCTTGTTTTTGCTTAGCAGTTTTAGAACGCTTTTCTTGCAAGGAATTTAACTCTTGTTTTAATACTTCTTCTCGAAAATTACTTTTTCTAATGATTGTACGCACTTGGTCATCCATTTCCTGCTCACGAGTGGTCAACTCAAATTTTGCACGTTGTTCATAAATAGCAACACGTTCTTTATAGGCATTTAGTTCAGAAATTACAGAATCATCAAGGGCACATGCAGTGTATTCATCAAAGATATAGTCATTGTTGACTGCAGAAGATGCATCACTTGGTACAACTTCACTTTCACTTTGTTTCACATATTGATCATATGGGACAACATTGATATTACCCATATTTTCAATATTTGATTCAATAGTTTTAGTTAATTGTACTTTGTCATGCATCTTTTGCACATCAACATCATCGTATAGTTTTAATACCTCTGAGATGAGTTTGTCTTTGGATGGGCCAGCTTGTGGTGAAGATGAGACCTTGGGAGAAACCATTGGAGAAATGCTAGCCATAAAAATTGTGTGTGTAGTAGGTCCATCATCCACATCAGAGTCGTATGCATCACAATCAGCGACTTGAAAGGCATTCTGATGATTGTGACCTATTTCCTGAACAGGCTGCTCATCCACATCAGCATCATAGGTCTTGGCATTGCCCTCAGCAAGAAACAACAACTCCTCTTCATCCAAAGCAGCACCATTATCCTGAGCTTGTACAAGCAGCATCTTATCTCTGAAGTAATCAGCATTCTGTGGACGTTTTGGAGATGTGCAGTTCCTTGCAATGTGTCCCTCACCACCACAGTTGTAGCATTTGATCGGCTTAGCTTGACCTTGATTACCATTCCTTCCTCGATTCTGATTACCAACATAACCTCTACCCGCTCCACCTCTTCCCTGATCATACTGTCTTTCCTGAACTGGTTGCACCACGATCCTCCCATCTTTAACAGTAGCTTGATTGTGTGGGTTAGATGCTGTTCTGAGGTTGTTGTTGGTTTGTGGGAGAGAATTCATGTTTTGACTAATCAGAAGAGCTAGTTGATTAATGATGTTACCCACGTGTGCATCAGCATCAGCTTGTTTGAACATAGGATCAGGAATGAGTTTGTGATTACCATTACCCATGGGTATGACTTGTGAGGCTTTGGTTGTGATTCCGATGTTTGAGTAGAAGGCAGTTGAGTCATTAGATGAGCTTGTCTCTCCCTGGTTGGTTTTGAACTGATTAAGAATCATCTTTTCAAACATGGCATGTCTTTCATTCTGAAGAAGGAAGGCATAGAGTTGCTCATAATTCGTATTCTTCAATCCTTTAGTGAGCTTCACAGAAGTAACAAACTTGTGCCATTCGGGATTCATGTTGTTCACAAATTTTGAGTTCAACTGAATGTTAGGCATAGTCATTCTGATGTTCCTCATATCATTCACCAGCTTATGAAATCTCACATAGTACTCATAGACACTCTCATCTGGTTTCATCTTGAAGTGTTCAAATTCGTCATAGAGTTGTGATTCTCTGTCTTCCATAGTTAATTCAGAACCTGAGAGAAGCATCTTGACATTATCCCATACTGCCTTTGCATCGGTGTTGTAATTGATCAGCTTGTAGATGTCTTTAGGAAGACCTTGAAGAACAATGTTAGAAGCCCTGATATCAGCATCGAATCTCTTTTTCTCCTTATCATCAAGCTCATCATACATTTTTGGTCTGTCCATTCCGTAAATCAGAGTTCTATCTTCAGCAGTATCAAGTACATCTCTAGTCGTCTCAACCCGATACGGTCCTTCATCAATGGATTTGAGAATGTTGACTCCATTTTCCTTTCCAAGACAGTACAATCTAATTCGTTGAGCCCAAGAGTCGTAGTCAGTTCTGTCAAGCATGGGTGGACGAGTATCTGAACCAGCTGCTTGAACATCCTCGGCAACAGTGGAGATGATAGTAGGAACATTTGTAGACATGTTTCAAGCTCTACGGGATTTTACAATTCTTTGATTAAACCGGGAAATTGATTCTTTCACGGGATTTTACTAAACCAAAAGAACAACCGTAAGAATGTAACACGAAGAAGAAAAAGGTCTAAAGGAACAAGTCGCTAAACACACAACTCGCATAAGCAGTCAACTCGCAACACACTCAAGTCGCCTAATTAATCAAGTCGCTAAATAGCCAACTCGCTTTAGTCTCAACTCGCAACACAATCAACTCGCTTGAACACTAAGTCGCTTAAGTTAACTCGCTAACGTTACAACTCGCTAAGTAGCAAGTCGCTTAAGATCTCAAGTCGCTTAAAGAAACAACTCGCTTAGAACCCAAGTCGCATAAATATCAACTCGCTAAACAGCTAAGTCGCATATACCAACTCGCATCAAATAACAAAGCAACTCGCTTTGAAGAAACACAAGTCCGAGACTCAACTCGCTTAGTCCTTTTTACACAAATAACCACTTTATCAATCCAAAACAACCAAACCACAATGATTTAAGCCTTCCAATTCAAAACATAAACACTTATGATGATCCTAAACACAAAAGTACAAGCAAAATTCAAACTTTACCACTAGAATTTGTTCAAATGAATCAAACTCTCCTAAACCCTTAATACACCAAAAACCTTATGAAATCCACCAAAACAAAGAGCATGAAAGATGAGTGATCAAACCATGGCTCTTGATACCAATTGTAAGATATTGGATTTCACAAACACACTAAACCATGATCAAAGTATGCGTTTAAGTATGTTAGAGAGAAAGTTCTAGTGAGAGAGTGGAAGAGAGTTGGGAACTATAGTGAGAGAAAGGAAAATATTATTATGAGCTCCAACTCTCTACCTTGGGAGGTAGAGAGTATTTATAGTCTTACATGAAACGCCACACAACAGGTTGTGGATCAGGCATACAGTGGGTAAAGACCCGTCCGTCCTCCACGGTGTTACTAAACTAAATACTACTTAACTTAAAATAACTACGACTACGAGCTTTCTAACGATTACATATACTTGAGGTGACCGACTCTTTAATACCTGGAATTTCTAATTCCTAACAGGAAAGCATGTCGCCAATAAGACTGCTGTTCCTACACAAATATTTTTCCGTCTAAAATTCTTCAGAAAAATATTTGTATGTCAAAATGGTGGTAAATGAGTTGCTTAAAAAATTAATCTGAATCAAGTTTTCATAAATTTGCAAAACCCAATCAATGACTTCAGCTTATTTAAAACTTTTCGTAGAAAGAATCATTGATTGAGGGGGAGAATGTTTTTCAAATTTATAGCATCTATCAAACTTATCTAATTATCCTACGTGCTTAACTGAAAAAGATATTTGCCTATGTCAAAGGACTAGGAATCTAGGATATAATTATTTGGATTAGATGATTAGAGTTTGATAAACATATTATTCCCATGCTTTACATGATCTGATTGATATGTTGGATTGACTTTTATTAGTCGATTGTTGTTTGGGTGTTGTCGACCACCATATATATGTTTGTGTCGACTAACGTATGCAGATATCATGGTATAAAAGAATGTTCCCGATCCGGATCCCACAAAAGAAGATGATTGGATGCCGAAAGGAAAGGGAAACTATATCTTGGGTCGACAAAAGGAAGAAACGAAGCTTAATTGGATCTCTATGAAGAGTTGGCATGATAAATGCAATGTTAGAGGTCTCACTGCATCAGCAGATGGTTTTCTTCAAGCCTTACAGCAACAACAGAAGCAGCTCAACCACCTAACGTATTTTTGTGCAGGACAAGTAGTGGATGATTCCATTTTTTTAACAATTTTGAAAATGTTGTTTTAAAAATGGAAAAATATTGTTTTGAAAATAAATTGGACTTAAATTTCGGAAATCAACCGAACTTAATTTTGATTAAACATAAGTCACTCAATCAACGACTACGGTCATTGATTGAGGGGGAGAGTGATTTCAAATAAAATATTTTCAAACGATATTTCTTCATAAAAGTCCGTTTTGTACAACATAAAGTGGTGATCTAAAGATTTAATGTTATGTCATTGTATGATTTTCTTTAAAACTCAAAGATCTTTCAAAATGAAATTTTTTTTATTCTTGTTTGATTGTGAAATTGTTTTATTTTACTTAAAGATCTCTTAAAACTATCATACCTGACACTAACAATCTTAATGTCTAAAATTGATCCTTATCAGTCATTTCAAAAATTAAATCAAGCCACGTCTTTCCTCAAAATTTTCTAAATGATTTAAATCAATTGGGATCACAAATCTCAAATGGTTTGAAATTTTTGATTGGGGGAGAGATCGTGATTTAAATCTCAAATCGGTTTTAAAAGGTGATTGTTTCAAAAGCACTCCTTCCTTCATGAGCCAAACGATTTCAAATACATGATGCACATGATTGAGGATGAGCAATTACCCAAAAACCAGAAGAGAATTTAAACCAGGCATATTTTCCCCCAAAGTTTTCCAAAACTATTTAAATCACTTGGGATCCAAAATCTCAAAGGGTTTGATACTTTTGATCGGGGGAGAAAATGTGATTTAAATATGAAATCTGATATAAGATGATCGTTTTGATTCAAAGTGCAAGTTCTCTCTAATATGTGCTAAACTCTTTCGTATATCGATGCACATATTGAGGGGGAGCAAATGGTTTCTACTGGCAATCGTGGAAGTACTTCAAAAATCTCTTTCCTCTATGTGCAAAATGATTTTCAAATATCCGACGCACATTTTGAGGGAGAGAATTTAACCAAGAAAATCAAAAGGCCTTTTCTAGGGAAATTGTGATCAAAGAAAATTTTCAAAGAACTCTTGCCTCCATGTGCTAAACAAATTCAAATGAATATGCACATGTTGAGGGGGAGCATTTCTAAATGATCAAAAACAATTATGGTATAAAATGCTTTGATTTTATATCACAAGTACCTTGATTGATTTTCCAAATGATTTTTCAATTGGTTTCGAAAAGAAAAGAACTATACCTAAAGACCGACCAATTTACTTTATGCATGGTGTTATAAGGATGGTTAGGTTAGGTATTAGTTCCCACGATCCAGCCAGAGCCGGAGAGATCTACCCAGGGACAATTCACTAGATAGTGTAGAGTCCTTAGGTATGATGAAAAAAGGAGAAAAATGAGAATATGGGAAGAGTGCCGACTGAGACAGAGCTAGTACTGGAACAAACCCAACAAGGTTCTAGTAATGAAGTCTCGGTAAGCACTGAAGGGGTTGAAGAATGAAAAACAAATGAAACGAGAAAAGGGTGAAAGGAAATAGCCCTCTAATAATTCAACCTTAGGGCAGAAACCGTGTTCAATTCATATGCTACTGGTTGTTACTAACGTAATGCCAGTATTGAAGACAAGACGTCATGGACCTAGTGACGCACTGCACTAAACTTCCCAAGCTACTCAAGTTCCTCTTAAAAGGGCTTGTTTCATTCTCACGGGGAACCTACATAATCTATCGACTTTCTCTTAGAGATTGTTGATATTGAAGAAGGAGACCCTCTCCCTAATCTCCGGCATAAGAAACCAAAGTGCACAATTGAGTCTAGAGCCAAGAGATCATCTACAATATCTCATTAGGACACAATTAATGAAGACTTATTGTTTCACACAACGTGGAAAGTAAGAATATATTTTGAGAGTCCTACGCATTATCCTTGTGATATTTGCCAGAACATCCGAGTGATATGCAAAATATTCACGATGAAGATGGAAATCCTTCTAGAGCCAACATCAAACAAGCTCTTGGTGGGTGACATGTGAGATCTTTTCTAAAGATCAAGCTTGTGACAACTAGACAGAAACGATGGGGTGATTGACTCTTGAATCAACCTTGGTCCAGGAAATGGATTGACGGATACCTTTGAAAAACCGGTCGTTGTGCTAAAAAACTCTTCTCTCTAGCACATCGACAGTGTATTAAGTTTTCAAAATTATAAGGGTATTTATGATTGAAAATTGATTTCTTCTTCAAAACCTTCGTCGTATTGCAAAATTCTTTCTCTTAAGCAATACGCTATTGTTTTCAAATCATTTTCTATCAATCAGTAAATCTCAATTTGCTGGTTCACTCACTCCGTGTTGTCTACTTTGGGACGCTCCGGTTTGAGAACGGCTAGAACAGCTGCGAAACCCTGTCAAGGAGATTCTTCGGAATTCTACCTGATCACATGCAGTATTTAAACTGATCAACGGGGAACCGTGGTTCTTGCAACTATATTCAACGAAAGTGAACAAAGATACTTTCGTATGTTTTAGTGCTAACTGTTGTTTGCAGGAACATTGGACGGTTGCAGCTGATCGATATTAAGGTGTCAATTCACAGCAGCATGCTCACAACATTCACACTTAATTGAAGAAAATCATGACAATCAAAGATATACAAAGATGCTTCCGCTACTCTGATGAAAAGATGTCATGATCCAGAATGTGCGAGCATGTCGGTCCAAAAGTCACAACATCACATGAAGGCAACACAATAAAGGGTGATCCAGAGATTTACTATGGCTGATGATCTCAAATAAAGCTCGAAGATCATCAAGATGTGGATCAGTTCAAAGACCTCCACTCAAAGTACAAAATAATCAGACTATGAAGAGTCATTGCTAAAGCACAAAGATGCGGAAGTTGAAGAATTAAAGTCTACGAGCTCAAGACTGAAGATAAAATAGAAATGCTAGGATTCGAAATGTAAATCATGGGGTGACCTCCCTTAGGGGGAGATTGTTAGGAATTAGAAATTCCATAGTGAAGTGCCGGTCACCCCAAATATAATCTAGCATAAGTTAGCTCGTAGACATATCGTTATTTACTAGTTGTTTAGTTATTTAGCTAGTTAGTTATTTAGTTTAGTGCAACACCGTGGAGGACGGACGGGTCTTTACCCACTGTGTGCCTGATCCACAGTCCGAAGGAGGACGTTTAGTATTTAACTATAAATACCTCTACCTCCCAAGGTAGAGGGTTGGACTTTCACTTAATCTAACCTTCTTTCTTTTGTTTATTTTCTCTCTCTAGAAAGGATCCCATCTTCCACTTTCTCTCTCTAAACTACAAACAATTCGACCCTATATGTCTATGTTTATGTGATTGTGAAAGCCAATATGTTACATTTCCTAATGATCTAAATATGCTAGAAATGGTGAAGAGAAACTATGTGCAAAGGTGTGAAAATATGGTGAGAAGTGGCTTTCTATTTATAGGCAAAAAGACCAAACTATGTTTCTGTCCCAAGGATCCCTTCTGGAAAGATCCGGCCCTTGTAATTCCAAGGGATCCGTGGGAAATTTGAGGGATCCGTGGGACGCTCCTCTTTACCCATGGGTTATGGGTTATGGGTCATGGATCATGGGTCATGGGTCATGGACTTGAGTGCCCACCAAGGTACAATGTATCTAGACATTGGGTTATGGGTCTTGGGTCATGGGTCATGAGTTTTACCCAACACATTTACTTATGTTTATGTATTTTATAAAATGTAAGTAACAAAAATTACTTAAGTGTTTTATAAACTATTTAGCTAAACGTGTTTAATGGTTTGTTAGGGATTTGATCATAACGCAACATAGCAAACATGTACGAACTTGTGTTGTAGCATACAAGGACTTGAGTCGTCGAGAGGTGTTGCAAGTATGTTGAGACAAATATAATTACAAGTAACTTATACATTTTACGTTATGTATTACAAGTTACATGTTTGTCATCAACAAAACAAACGAGACTGTATAGATTAAATATCATAATATTTTCACTAACATTTTTTTAATTTCGTGTGTTTACTACTATCACTGTTATTTTTATATATGAAGTTTGATGTATATGGAAAAATCATCCAGATTTATTATGATAGTGAAGTGGTGAAATTTTATACCATTATTTTATTTTATGTTGAAAAACAAAATTAAAAAAAAGAAAAAAAAAAGAGAAAAATATAAAAGAAAAAAAAAAGAGAGAGAGAGAAGAAAAGGTGAGATTGTGAGATGATCGGTTTGTTTAAACTTAACCGATTCTATAGTTTGAGCTAATCAATTATTCATTGGTACATGTTATAAACCAACAATGTAAGTTTTGTATTAGTGGTTGATATCGCCACTATTTGTTGTACTATATTTATGGATTACAAGGGAGTTAGCCGTTAAGGGAAAGCCAACTAATGTTTATGAGATGATGATTAAGACATCATTGAGTTTAATTCGTGTATACCTACTAAAGCTTGAGTTTCTGTGTTAAAGCGTGAGTTAGTCTATTATTTGTGTCTTTTTTGTGAGAAGGTCGGAAAGTAATTAACCACATGTTTCTTTTTGTTTGGACTTAATCTATCTGTTTGTTATTTTATTTAACACCAATTATGTATGTTTTCCCTTATTCTTTCCCACCTTGTGAAAATATCTAATGCACTAAAATTTTAGTAACCATCCGGTTTTTGAATGATCAAATGATGCGCCAGCGATCTATGGTGTATATTTTGGTGACCATCCGTTATGTAAATAGCGCGTCAGCGATCCAAGTTGTACTATTCTAGTGACCATCCATTGTTTGAGTAAATCAAAATCGGCGCCGATAGTCTAATATGTTTTTGTATAAGATATTTGAACATAAGCCAGGTACTACCCTTAAGCCTTATCGTATTTAACCCAATTTACCATTTTAGACTTGTTACTCCTTAGCTTTAGTGGTGGAGATGTGTATCCTTGCCAAGCTTATGATAGAATAGTCGTCATGACTGAGCAATTAAGCGAACTACTTAAAATGTCACCACATAGATTAGTTGGGTTATTTCATTTTCTTATTTCGTGATGTGTTTGGTTGTGCAGTTGTGATTAAACGAATAAATGCTTAACCCGAAAAATCCTAGACGATGTTTAAGATACATTTTTATAAGTTTTATCTAGATTTTACTTGAGGACAAGTAATGTTCAAGTGGGGGATACTTGATGACATCAAATAAGTGCATATTATTAGCATCATTTATCCTATGTATATTGCTTGTTTTATTATATTATGTATAAGATTTGATACTTAATCACTTAAATGTTTATATTTCAGTTATTTACAAGCAATTGGTGAAAGTTAGCTATTATGGACACATTTTGAAGCTAAATGGATCAAGTTAGAGAAAGTCCATAAAACAAACAAGAATACGCCGTATCATTCTAGCCAAATACGACGTATACCAAGACTTGTACGATTATGAAAACCACTGCCTGACTTTGAAGAATACGCCATATCCAATTATTGGATATGTCATATATGAAACTTTGGTCAACATGAAGATCTGACTTATTTTAGTCCTGATACGCGTATGAAGACAAATGAATACGCCGTATCAACTTTAATGACTTCACCAAAATTCCAAGATAAGAAGACATCATACACCGTATGAAGATTTGTCATACGCAGTATCACTATGGCGGTGTACAAATATTTCAAAATATAATAATCTTGGACCCCACGCGAACTTCCCTTGATACGCCGTATCGGATAACCCGGTACGCCTTATCGACCCTGTTTCCAGAAAGTATAAATAGAAAACCCTAAGTCCAGTTTTCAAAGAACACATAACCACCAAGTACGAGACTAGAGACATAAAAAAGACCAAGAAGGTCCTGGTAGTGCATATTTACATAGGAGAATTCACTTAATTCGTTTTAGTACACTTTAATCGTTCGGTTAACGTATTTTTCTATTTTGATTTATATTTGAATCTTTCAGAACATGTTATCTTGTATTATGACTGAGTTATGGGCTAATATAGCCATGTTTAATGATTATTTTATGTTTTGATTTATTACTAATTCGATAGGCAGCTTAAGCTTGTGTTTTGATTACGTTTATTACTTCATTAAGATTTTTTTGCATGTTAATGTAAGCCCTAGAAGGGATAAATGGTAAAATTTATAATCATTAAGTAACTTTATGCAGGTTCTGACTAATCGTGACATGATTAGATCTGGTGAAAAATGATTAATACGAGAATCTAGAGTCTAGAGGTCGCTTAGATTTAAGACAGACCATGCCAAGTTGTGAGTACCGTCGCTAAAGGTCTTAGACTTATCAAACATCTTATATGACTAAACAATGGCTAATACGTGTTCCTTACTATCGGCTTGACCTCTTCTTTATTATATGTGTTTCTACTTGTGTGTGTTATTTTTCTCATTACATTTACATTTAGGTTTAATTAGACTAACTTGTAGAATTAAAATACTGATAGATGTTTAAGTTTTAACGTTTCACTCCTTGTGATCGACACCCTACTTACCAACTAGCTCACCATCGGTCGGGTAACTGCCCCGTTAGTGTTTGTTATAGGTAAAGTCGGCAAAATATAAATTTAAAACGTGATAACAATAATTACCTATACACAACGAAGCACGTCAATATACAAACTATCTTGTTTGAAAATACATAGCACTTCTTGTCATTGTGGTTTTAATCATAGTTCGGTTTTTGTTCATTTTAAGTGTTTCGGGTACATGTACATACAAAACAATAAACCAAAAATCCCATGTGTATGTGTTAATTTTAGGAAGGCAAAAATTAAGTAAATTTTATATTGGACTCGGTAACTATTACTCTAAATTCATGGTTTCACATTTGAATTGTTACTTATTATGTGATCTCGCAAATGGAATTACGCCAACATGTTGTTTTGTTCAAATCGATTTGCGTAAATGACAAAGAAGCAAGTTCGGTCAATTCCTATTTATGTTGAAATTCAATAGAGGTTGTATAAGAGAGATAGGATGCACACTTTGTAAGATATTTATGGTGCGTTTGGTTGTGCGTTTCCAGAATTGACTATCGGGTTAAGGAATAGGAATGAAAAGGAATATGGATGGATACGAAAGAGTGTTTGTTCAAGCTCATTTCTTGGTTTACATGCTTATGTTGTTTTTGCTCATGTTTCATAAGATTATTTTTTTATGTCTTATTTTAAAACATTTGGGCTTATATGAGCTTATGACATGATTGACGCAAGATGCGAAAACAAATTTTGATAAAACTCTAATCTAACGGATGAGGATAAACCTAAAAAAAGAGAATAAAAACATTAAAAATGACACATTTAACAATCAAAGATCAAGAGATGAATTAAAATAACCTAAACTCTAGATTATAGGAAAATATGAATTGTGAAAAGGTTATCTTAAATTAACCCTAAACAAAAAGGTCAAAACACATAATATAAGTGACATTCATGTAGAACGTAGATGCAAAAAAATAAAATAAAAAATAACATCAATTATGACATCTATACATAGATGCCAAACATTTATTTTTCCATCTAACAAAAATAACTATCCAAACACACTTTGTTTTCTTCGCTTTCTTATCCGCATCAATTATGAACTTGTATAAGCTCATACAATATTGAAATAAGTCAAATTATGACTTATCTATACTACATAGAAAGAGAAAACACATTTTCTTAAAAGTAAACATAAAAAATAAATAATGTTGTTAGACTAAAAGGGTGTTTCTTTTCGACTTAATGAGTGAACACAAACCTTTATTTCCTCTCATTAGGAGGTCTACAAAACTTCTCTCACTCAATTGAGAGACTAAAATAGATATCTTTAAAAACCACTTAATTTAGTAAACAACCTCTAAAATACTCTTACTTACAAAAAGCAATGTAATCTATTAAATATTTAAATACTTAATTACAATATAAACCACTTTTTTAACTCTCACTTACTCCACACTCATATATGCATAAAAAAAAATTGCACAAACTAATTGACGCTATTATACACCGTCGCTGCTATACACTGATAAAATATAACACACATATCACATAAATTTTTAAAGATAAAAAAATAAGCTTGAATTACCAACCGAATTTGTTAATTAAGCTTAAAAATAAGCTTAAACTAACCAACCAAAATTGATGAATATGATGTTTGGTATATAAATTCTTTGGGTATCGTTTTTCTAGGACTACTCGTAGTGCATCAGTCGAACCACTCGGTCGACCGCCATCCTCCCCATTACGGCCCTCCATGGGCGACACGTCCTAGGCACAAAAAAGGAGAACGTGGTTGTATGTACGTTCGAGTTGTTGTGAGAGAGAAAACTGATGTGGCAGTGGTGTATTCGGTCCTCAACATGGTTGCATTACGGGTAGCCTAAACCTCGGTTGAGTGTGGAACTCCAATTTTCGAAACCCGCCCATTCCCGTGGGTTTTAATCTATGGGTTTCATATCCACATTTAAAACCCAGAACTATCAAACAAGCAAATGTATCATTAATCCAACCTGACAACAATAAAAATATTTGTTATCTCCGCCCACAATCATCATCTTATTCCATCTCTTTTTTTTTTTGTTATCAAAAGACATTCCAGGTTCGTTTCTTTCTTTTATTTACTATTTAATTCTTTAATCTAAACTGGGTTTGCTTTGATTGTTCTATCTGAAACTAGGTTTCTAATAAACAAAAGTCTGTAGCAATTTAAATTAATGAATTAATTAGGGGGTGTTTGTTTAAGCTTATTTGTGGGCTTACGAGCTTATTTGATTCCGGCTATATTTCATATGCCCAAAATTTCGTCTTAATCATAAGCTTATTATGCTATAATAAACTTATAAGTCTCGAAATAAGCAGGAAAATTTGAGCTTATGAAATATAAGCCGAAATCACATAAGCTCGTAAGCCCACATATAAGCTTAAACAAACACCCCCTGACTATATTGATATTTGGAAAATGAAATCTTATTATAATAAGGAATTAGACAAATATTTAGCTTTGTGAATGAGTATACGATAAAAGATTTGTTGCAAATGGGCTTACGCGAAAAAGGTTAGAGGCTTTATAAGTCAGAAAAGTTTGCGTTGTAAATAATACACTAGTTGTATTTAAAATTTCTGTCAAAAAGATGTATTTGTGTTTAATTAAAGAGTCTTGATCCTTCATGATAACGGTTGTTTAAATGAGACAGACAACAAATCCGCATGGTCATGGTGAGCCATTTTGATGAAAATGTTGGGTTTGAAAAGTTAGATTAAAACATTATAAAGGCGAGAATGAGCAATCTTGTGACTTGTTTCAGTTTTCTGTGGCTTATTTATTCGAATGGGAACTTGATCTTTGAATCCGTTGCCAGTCACTTGTCTTGCGACTAACCGACTATAGTCTTTTCTGCTCCTTTGATTGACACTCTAAAGAAGATTTGTTTAGCTACACAAGCTTTAAGTTGCGCTTTTAATTATACGAGTTATTGGAATGTTTGATGGGCCGTTAAATACTAGTCGTTTGGTTGGTTTTAATTATATTTACACACCTTTAGATTAATTTCGCGGATTTAGTTTGTAGAATAGGAATACTGAGTTAACTATATATGGAAGGCATTTGTTTTGTTTAAAGATGGGGTGACCTTTTAATATTCTGTATAATTATGTGGGTGACGTATGTGCTGATCCTGCTTCTGTTTCGGGGTTCTTTGATGTAAGGCAATACATACCTTAGGATTTTGGGTATACTTGGAGGTGCACATTCAGTGTATTAGTATTTGTTTGAGAACAAGATCATGGTATAAATCTAACAAATGTTGATGTTATAGTAGACAAGAGATGCTAAAAAACGTTCATTTTTCTTATATTATGATTGTTATAATGTTGTCCTTTTCCTCAAGCAGGTATTCCGTGTTGTTTTATAGAGAACGAGGACATTTTATTTTTGGCTGAAGAGGACATTTTATTTTTGGCTGAAGTTCCACCACTCGCCATAGTCCAATAGCCGCAGTGTTTGATATCAACATTGTGAACCATCTATTGGATTCTTAACTACAATGTCCAATCTTGTATCATCCTGAACCCCAAACACAGTGCCTTTTGACCCCTTGCAAGATTCTATAAAGAACAATGTCTCAACTTAAGCTCTCGTCATGGGTGTCCCCCTCAGATCACCTGCTTACCAATGATATATATGCTCAAAATCATTCTAGATTATATCAATCCAATGTCTCTCCCCCTTCAAGATTATCAAATTTCCCATCAGTTAAATGCAATCTTCGTGATCTCCGCCAACGTATAGCCACCGTGAAAAATACACAAAAAATCACTGAAGCAATGAAGCTCGTAGCAGCTGCAAAGGTCCGACGAGCCCAAGAAGCAGTAGTGAACAGCCGGCCATTTTCTGAAGCACTTATTGATGTTCTCTACAGCATCAACCAACAAGCCCAGTTAGAAGACGTTGACATACCTTTAACGGACATTAGGCCTGTAAAAAAAGTTGCCCTTGTTGTAATAACAGGAGAACGAGGTCTTTGTGGCGGTTTTAACAACTTTATTCTTAGAAAAGCTGAAACCCGAATTGCTGAATTAAAGAATCTTGGATTGGATTACACTATTATTAGCGTTGGGAAAAAGGGTAATTCTTATTTTATGAGAAGACCTACAGTTTTGGTTGATAGGTTTATTGAAGGAGAGGGGTTTCCAACTGCAAAAGACTCTCAAGTGATTGCTGATGATGTGTTCTCATTGTTTGTAAGTGAAGAGGTTGATAAAGTCGAGCTATTGTACACAAAGTTTGTTTCTTTGGTTAAATCTAATCCCGTGATTCATACTCTGCTTCCGTTATCTTCTAAAGGGGAGATTCGTGATGGAAATGGTAATTCTGTTGATGCAAGTGAAGACGAGTTCTTTAGATTAACTTCAAAAGAGGGGAAATTGGCTGTGGAAAGGGATAGAATGATGACCAAAAGAGACGGGTTTTTGCCGACTATGGAATTCGAACAAGACCCTGCTCAGATTCTTGATGCATTGATGCCTCTTTATTTGAATAATCAGATCTTGAGGGCGTTGCAAGAGTCATTAGCAAGTGAGCTTGCTGCTAGGATGAATGCAATGAGTAATGCTACTGATAATGCGATTGAGTTGAAGAAGAGTCTTTCGAATGTTTATAATCGTGAAAGACAATCAAAGATTACCAACGAAATACTGGAGATTGTTGCTGGCGCTGAAGCACTTCTGTAACTTAGCTGGTGATCAATAAGATTCTGTTGTATTGTTTTATTGAAATAGGGAAAGCATCTTAGCTTCAGTCGGATAGCTTAGCACTCCTAAAGAGATTTTTGCTAATTGGAATTTACAGTGAGGTTTTTGATAGTCTATGCTTCCCTTGTTGCAACCGGAATTGTCTGTAAGTTAGTTTGGAGACTTTAATGTTAGGGATGGATTCGGTGGTTCCATTATAATGAAAAAAAAAATGTTGTTTGTTGATACTAAGAAACATAACGAGAACTATCCTCACATTTGTATTGTGTTTATATCATTCATTTTCTTAGTGGCTAGTTATTTCTTTGTTCAATTCCAAACTATATCAATGGATTTCGATTTTCAATTTGCTACAAAGGTATATGCCCCAGAAATTTGTGTCCTGAGCTAACTGTGTGATTGCCCATGGTCAGAAACTCAGAATCAAGCTAGCGTAAACTGAAAGGTATGTGGAGAATACGTGAATCTAAATGGCTCTCACCATAGCATTGCAGTAATGAATGCATGAATCTACATGATTCAACCTAAAAATCAACGACGTATGTAATTTCTATTTAAAGTTCAGCAATATCTGAAAACATTATTTTAAGGGTCATTCCGTGCTATTAAAATAATATCTAAAACATGGTATCAATAGTTAAATTTAAACACCATCAACCTTAACACTATATCAATTAAACAAAGTCAAATACTTCATCTAACAAAAATATATACAACATATTAATCGATATTAATACATAATAAAAAATTTATGTAAAAACTCACACGTGTACGAGTATTGTAACTATATAAGTAAAAAAGATTTAACATAATTTTAAAGAAAAATTTCATTTAACAGCACCGTGTATGCACAATGTAAAAACTCGCACATACACGTGTAGAAAAATCACATTTATCAACTTTGTATATTAAAAAATCAATTAAAACAAAAATGATATAATTACTTTTGGATACTCATAACAAATTGTAGGGTGTTAAATGATATCAGAATTGATAAACTTAACAAGAAATCAAGCACTCTCAACATACTTTTACTTTAACCAGACATCTTTGCTGTTTAACTAACTATGATTGAAAGGGGTATAAAATTTGTTCAAAAAAATAAAGGGGGGGTATAATTATTCGGTAAAGCTTAGGTTCATGATTATGAGATGTACATTTTCGGATCACAATTTTGGTAAAAGCATACAAATTAAGCCCAATAATAGTAGTCACTGCACTTGTCCATTAACAGAGTAAAACTCTACCTTATTAGCCCACTGTAACTTGTGCAATCCATGAACTTTTTTTGAGCTACGCATGAACACGACCAATTATGCATTCGCATGTTAAATTGACCTTTTTAACAAATAATGCTTATATCATACATCTTTGACTTTGAGAATATTTTATATGTAATATAGATTATTCATAATTTATAGCTCAAGAGTGGTTTACTTGAACACGATACATCTTAGACTATAGCTTGGAAATGAATTATTTTACATAATTATTTGCATATGCATCACATGAAAATGAAACAAATTGTGGACTTCGAATAAATAACTTTAGATTCTAAAAGTGATGAAGAAATAATGTCAATTATTTTAATGTAGTCAATGCAAAAGAAATTACCTTTTATTTATAACTTGAGAGGATCCTATCCTCTTTATTTGTCATTTTTACTTTAAATCAATAGTTACCCCAAGTTTCTAACTGATTAGGTAATCTCTAGATAACATATGGAACATATTAATGGTACCACACGATGCTAAATTCTTGTACAAATACACTAAGACACATGATCGAGAGTGTAAAAGTGCATGAGGAACACCGAACACTATGTGCATCTATTCCACCATTGGTTTTGTTATCTCAACCTTGATTTGTTTAAGTATATTTTCATCTAATTTAATCATGCATGATGTATCATTAGGAAGTCATGTTACCACAGAATAGCTTTTCTTGTTACCACAGAATAGCTTGAATTTACCTATTTAAAATTTGAGTTGAACCCTGCTAATAGCGTTCAAGTTTCGTTACTAGCTATTCAGTTGAGTTGAACCCTGTTAAAATTTGAGTTTAAATTTAGCCACAGAATAGCTTGAATTTACCTATTTAAAATACGTGGTATGCCGTATGCATCTTCAGGTTTTTATTGGTCTACAATATTTGGATACTTATGGCAATTAATCAATAAGTTCACGTTCGTGCAACAAAAAATATACATTATTTTTATTTTATTTTTTTTTTTATCATCACCTAACAACATTTCTAATGTGTGCACCAAAGAAATGCAGAATTTTAACTTAGAACTTAGAAATGCAGAATTTTAACTTAGAACTTATTTGTTGGGAGGGCCAAAACATAAATCCTTATATACATGTGTAAAAAAGATAGAAAATAAATAATCTATTTACAACTCAACACGACGGCTTTTAATGTCCTTAAATCCATCAGCTACAGATTTTGACTCACTAATTTTAAAACTGTTCATAACTTGATACTACTCAAAACGCAATAATCGGATGGAGAATAAAAGTCTAACACAATTCTTGGAAATAATCTAAATTGGTTCATGGTAAGAAAACTATTAAATAATACATCATTATATACTCATTATATACTGCACGAGTACTCGTGCATAGCAACGGATTTTATATCGGTAAGTAGTTGTAGTGATAAAAAAATAGTTTATTAGTTATAAACTAAAAATATCAAAAGTTTAAGAATTTGTGAATTAAACACGATTTAAACTGAATGAACATAGTATGGGTTATGGGTAATAAATGAAAACAATAATAAAAATTTATCATTTTCATATATAGTTTTCTTAATTTTTCACTTTTAAGAATATAGATTTTTCTTTTATATATAGCATAGATTTCTTGAATAAAAGTAATCAAACATATTTGTTTGAATCAATTATGTAAATTTAAAATTCTTTACATAAATTCTTATTGTAGATTATAGGTTGTTAGAACTGTATGTTTTCTACTTTTCTTATCTTAACTACATTATAATGTATTTAGACCATTTTTAAAAAAAAAGTTTTACAAAAATAAGCCTATACACTTATTATAAAAGGAAAGTTAAAATTCAATACATCCCATTATTAAAGTCAAATGCAGACGTTTCCATTAAAATAAATACATTTTTCAATTCATTTACAGCCTATTATTATAAACGTATAACCGCTAAAGATTATTATTATCAATAATGATTATTAAATACATATAACCGCATATAAATACACACAAACAATTCGATCTCTCTCTCACAACGAGTGTAGTAATATTTTGTCATAGGGTATTCGCCGATGCATTACGCAAGTACGGTGCTAGTTATTTTTTAAGGCAACTAATAGAGATTCCATAGCAACATTTGCAACAACAAACTTTCACTTAATATCCTTAAACATATATTTTACACTTTTAACCCTGAAATTTGAAGGACCGTGACCCTCCACTGCCTTCATAAAGGTCGCCATTTGTCTACATACGTTGAAGATAGGTTTTTTTTTTGCAAGACTAGAATTTAACCACAAAATTCATACAGTACTAGATTACAAAATTCATAAACGAACCACTTGGGTCTTAGTTATACGAATATCCATGTGGATCTTTAGTTTTTGATGCCCATGTGCCATCGACATTATGCATCTTTTTTAAGTTTTAGCTTATTTACACCATAATTCACGCTGAAATCAATCTAGAGTTGACTTATTTGTTAACTAGGGTTATGTTATTGATCCCACAACATTCCTACCTTCAAGCGAAGTGGCTGCGCCCGTTCCTTCGCTTTCAATTTAACCCTCAAACTTCAAAACTTTTATCGTTTTTAGCTAGTCAATATATTGTTAACCTTAATGTAGTACGAAGTATATGTTATCTAATCTTTTATGTAATAAAAGAAAACATATTTTAGAAAGCTAATTAAAATGATGGAAGTAATTAGATTGTTCAATTTTGCTGGTGTGTTAAAGTTGAGAAAGCTGATTGACTTGTTGAGTTGCCAGTCAAAATTGAAACAAACTCGTCACTATGAAAAAAAAAGAAAGAAAAGTAAATACTGTTATACTCATTTGTCAACTTTATATAACGAGTTAACGAGCTAACGTTAAATTCAAATTTATGAATTTTAGAGTAAGATTATCAGGTTAAATAATTTTTTATATGTTTTG
This sequence comes from Chrysanthemum seticuspe, assembly GCA_019973895.1. Classification (NCBI taxonomy): domain Eukaryota; kingdom Viridiplantae; phylum Streptophyta; class Magnoliopsida; order Asterales; family Asteraceae; genus Chrysanthemum; species Chrysanthemum seticuspe. The sequence goes on from BPTQ01000009.1 coordinate 155,365,392, forward strand.
AAACTTGGCAGATATCCACGAAAACATAAACACTCTGAATTATTATTATTATTTCTAAGTTAAACTAATTATAATAACAAAAAGCCTTATGTAGGAATCCCGTTGGCAATAACCACTATAGTAGTTGCGGAACTATTAGGCCTCTTTTTCTGCATTCAAACATATGACATAGAGGTTTAAAACTACATGTATAGAAAAGGATTTGCTAAAATGTTATATGAACCATTTTGAAGTAATTATCGTTAGTTAAACAGGTAAACGGATGAGGTTTTTTCTGTTCAGGTTACATGTGAGGGCAAGCTTTTTTTACTTAGACATACGTGGCCTCACCTGGTTAATCCCAGGACCATTTCCGATCCTTCTTTGGCCACCCCCAAATGTATACACCTAGCGAGGTTGTAACACTTGACCTCTTAGAAGGAAACCAAAAACTTTACCACCAGGCCATTAATCATTTGGTGGTGGTAAAGTAGTTGTCATTAACCATATAATCATATATGCATGGTTTTACCTTTTGTACGTTGTCTTTATAGTTTTAGCAAATCAGTAAACATTCAAAAGCTGCAAGTAAATATTTTTAGTAGACTATCTGTTTATACTGGCTTCTTGTCGCCGGCGAGCTTCGTTGACATGATGCACTTAGGCATAGATGATACCTCCAAATTAGAATTTTAAAAGGTTAACAATAGTTAACAAAATGGGACAAACCTGCATTAACCCAAGTGGTATCCACACTTCCGCATCCCTATATAAACCCACAGCCAACTCTTCTATCAAATCACATCCAAACTTTAAACAAGTGAGTTCCAAAGGTTCTTTTCTCACACTGAACAAGAATTTCTTTAAACTTCAGTCTTCTGAATATTTTTTATTTTTATTTGCATTCCCCCATTCCCCCCCCCCCCCCCCCCCCCCCCCCCCCCCCTTCTGATTTCCCCGCTTCTATGTTTCCCTTTCTGTGAATCTTCTGTATAAGAAAAAACCTTTTAAAGATTAAAGTTAACTGTTTCCATGCGCTTTCATGCATATATCAAGAACAAAACAGCAAACTTGATTTTGGAATTCATTTTCCACCAGGTGCTTATAGAATAGTGATCCATCTTTTTTGTACTGGATTCTATCATTATCACTTTTATTTTATTTATTTATTTTGTATATCTTATTAGTTTCAACAAAATCACACCTTTGCAAGGGCTTATTTTCGTCCCTTTAGGTTGATTATTTCTACAGAAAATAAGGTTAAACTTTTACAAACCTTATCTCTAAGAGTTATTTGTTTATATTTTACTTTTTGTTTTATTTATAAAAAAAGAAAAGATTAATGATGTCCACAACAATGGATGTCTGGAACAACGTTGGTTTTCAACAGTTTCCAACTGCAGGTGGTGAGCTTATGGAAGCACTTTTACCTTTTATCAAAAGTGCTTCGACAGTAAATTACCCAGATACCCTTGCTTTTTCCTCTCCGTCTAATTCTTATTCATGCCCTTCTTCGTCTTTTTCTCCTTCTTTAAACAAGCAACTACACGGGTCACACATTGACCTGTTTACTTACGAACAACCCGATTTATCATTCGGGTTGAACCAACTAACCCCATCGCAGATACACTATATGCAAGCCCAAATTCAGTATTCCAGATGCCCAGCTCACTTGGGTCCAAAGCCCATACCCATGAAGCAATCTGGGTCACCTTCAAAACCTGCAAAGCTTTACCGGGGAGTAAGACAACGGCACTGGGGTAAATGGGTCGCGGAAATCCGTTTACCTAAGAACCGTACCAGACTTTGGTTAGGTACTTTTGACACACCTGAAGAAGCCGCGTTGGCATATGACAACGCGGCTTACAAGCTGCGCAGTGAAAATGCCCGTTTAAACTTCCCCCACTTGCGTCACAATTGGTTATTCAATGGAGCAGCCTGCAAATACAGCCCGCTCCACTCGTCCGTCAACGCCAAGTTAGACGAAATTTGTCAAAGCTTGGCAGATGGAAAGAGTATTGATGGTCGTAAAAAGCCATGCAAGTCAACGATTAAGTCAAAGAAGGCAGCTGAGGAGGGAAAAGTTGAAGGGTCAGAGAGTGACGGCTGTTCGGGTTCCAGTAACTCGTCACAGTCATCGGGGTTGATGTTTCCGGAGCTCGCGGTGGAGGAAAGTGTGTGGTATGATTCTGAGAATTTTTCATTGGAAAAGTGCCCGCCTTATGAGATTGATTGGGGTTCCATCTAGTGTGATACATTTGGATTATATTTTTGTTACATTTGGTTCAAGTGGTGTTAGTGTGTAGTGTTTATTAAGGGGTTACTGCATGCAATCGAGTTTTTTGGCAATTGCAGGGCTTTGTGACTTCCTGATTAGCGGCTAGTTTGCTACATTTTAAGTTCTTTTCTTTTGTATGTAAGTTAGGTATATTGGCTGGTGTTTTTTTTTTCTCTTGGCCAAATTACTTGGTTTATTTTTAGTATATTGTCCTCTTATACTGCGTATGTTTCTTTTTAGTTGTAAGTTATCATATTAGCACTTGTTTTATTACTCTTGGTTTACATTCTAATGTTCAGCATGCTATTTATTCTCATCACTATGAAACAAACACAACTCGAGACCGACACGAAAATAAGCATGTTACGGTTGGGTTTAAATGGGTTTTGGGTCGACCCATCTTACCCGTTTATTCAACAGGCCGTGTTCGAGTTGGTGATGGATTAAACAGGGCGACCTGCCAATCCGCTAAAAAAAAAAATTCTTCTTAAAGTTATACATAATTGGTTAAATGGATTGACCCGCCAACCTATGTAACCTGTTCAACTTGTGTCACCTTTCAACCCGCCAAGCCATATAAGTAAACTAGGTCGTTTTCGGGTTACGCGTAAACAGGTTAGGGTTACACGGCTGACCCGATTATTTATACAGGTTGTATTCGTTTTAAGGTTCTCTGACCCACCAACCCTAACCAGTCAACCTGAATCCGACCAGATTGCCACTGATACTCCAAACAGCTCCTTTGCGGAGAATGAGTGTTATACTGTTATTAGTGATGCCTTTAAGCAAGCTATAAGTGTACTTTTTTGACAGCTATAAGTGTACTTTTTTGACAGCTATAAGTGTACTCAACAGGCCATGTCTCAATAGGCCATCAACCACGGCAGTGGCGGAGCTAAACAATTTTTTGTAGGAGGGCCAATAGTGTACTTCTAATGATGTAAAGAGGGCCAAAGTGTAATAATTTTTTTTTACCATATGAAAATTGACAAAAAATACACTAAGATAAGAAAATTGTGGGAGAGCCACCACCCCCTTTGGTCTCTACTTGGCTCCGCCAGTGTACCAGGGTATTGCTCAGTATAATTGGTCCAAAGGCAAACGACCTAGTTTTTTGTGTCACCTTTCAACCAGCCTCGCCTCCATAACATGTAGTCCATAAATTAAAAACCAGACAGGATTTAGAGGTGGCTTAATCTAAGTTAATAAACTTCACGACTTAACTTTACAAGAGAATTTGAATAATGTGTTGAAGGAAAAATATCACCATTCACCATTCAAAAGATGAAACTTTGAAATGTAGGCGTGCCGAGTTGTATGTAAAGCAAGAGAGTGTAAAATTTAGAAAAAACTTCAAAGAGAGAGACAATACCCTGTGTGGCCTGGCCCTATGGTAGCCCTACCCTGGTATTCCTGCATTCTAAACTTACAGATTAGCAACTCATTTTAATTTAGGATTATAGTAAAGTCCTTGTATTGCTAAAATCACAAACCAGAGTTCATGTGCAATGTTTTCAAAACTCAAATACATGCTATGTATTTGCTCATGACAAGTTTCACAACCAGATATTGAATCTATATGCTGTATCTGCTTATGGTTGGATTGGCAGTTTGGCACTGGTACACTGGGTTGTGATGTGGGTGTTATACCAATGACAGTAACAGTAACTGAGGCTAGTAAAAGTGATACTTTCACCGCCGGCTTAGTTGTAGCGTAGTGATTTACTATCAAGTTTGGTCATTATTTAGAGCCTTAGAGGCATTGTACATCTACTGTGAAGTTAAGTGTTGCATTTACCTTAATTATTCGAAAGGCTTGCATTATATGCACTTGCAAAACCAAGACAAACCTAGCCGTCACAATCTTCACTTGTATAATTGTATTGCAGGTTGGGGAGTTGATAACAAGTGTAAAGCAAATGAATAGCATAAACAAAAGCTTGTATATGAAAGCAGTTATATCAAAGTTCAACATCTAAGGTGTAATATTTGACATTTGCTCATTATATGTGATTTGGTTGGACACATGACAGTAGTCAAAAATCAAAATTATCATTTGTAATCAATTTCGATAATTTTGAAGTCATAAACAAATTCTAAATAGGCTCCATAGTCCATACACAACATAACAAGCAACTAAAGATTCGACCTTATATATACACCAAAGGTGTTCATGGTGAACCCCATGGGTCCTCGCATATGTAAATATAAAGTAAATGTGGAGACAACAGCATATATGCAACACAAAGAACACTAAAAACACATTGTATTCAGATCAGTAAGAAAACATAATTCAAAAACAGATCATTGAGCAAATAAATAACTGGACGCCTTCATTCCAACTGCTCTAATCATAAAACTTGCAAACATAAAGTTAGTACATTTTCATCATGGCGTACCTGCTAACTGCTAAGCGTTTCAGCATCACTAACCAAACAAGTGGTTTACGTTTCTGCATCACTAGCTAGAAATGATAGATCTTTAACTTTATCCAAGTGAGGCTTCACGAACTTAGCAAAGAACTTAGAATCAGAAATGCTGAAAACTGTAGTAGTAGGCTTAAATTTCAAAATTTTCTCCCTTTCCAGAATCTCCAATACACGTAACCTAGGCTTAAGCCTCCCGTCAAGGCTAAAGATAAGAACATACGGGTATCTGAAAATGTACGAGTTATCAAATCTTCCGGAACTAAGCAAAAACTCAGCAGTCTCTTTAATTTTCCTCTCGGACAACGCAAATACATTGGGAAACTTCCTAAACGTCGAAATAATATCAATTTCAGTATACCCTAATCCACGAAAAACATCCAGTTTTTGTTCCCAGCTCTCGAGCGACATTGAACCGACAGTCCTAACGGCATAAACAAACAACTTTGACTCTCTATCAACACCCATCTCATCAACCCTTCTAACGAACTCTTTAAAGTTCTCTTCTTTATGCAGCAAAAACCTGGGATAGTTATAAAACAACTGCAGCATCTGAGACTGTTCAATCCCACAGCTTCTCATAAACTCGACATTCGGCACCAAAGTCTTATCCAAATCATAGTTCAAGAACCACCCAAAATTCTTAAGAATACGCGAATCATACAGCTTATCACCCAAGACTTTCTTTAAAACCGTAACCGAACGTTCAATAAATTGAATGGAAACACGAGTCAGTATCCGCGGGTCTGCTGACACCACATCAGCTATCTGAGTTGCTGATAAACCCATGTCCTGAAAAAAGTTTATTTTCGGTTTGATTGTTTGTTCAAGCCTGGAAGATAGTAGCTTCGGCCTAGTTTTCTCGATTTTCGCTAAAAAGGTATCTGAGAATCCTGATTCTTTTAAAAATGATGCAACTGAACCACCTTTTTTCGGGTTTTTTGAATCAGGTAATGTTGAACTAGTTTCATAATCATAAGCAGGGATTTGATTGTCTGGTTGAGTAGTGGTTGAAAATGAGGAGAGCAATGGTGTATGATTATTAATGTAGTTTGTTTTGAAGGATACTAATGTTATTCTTTGAACTTTTGTTATAGACATTTTTTCAAACAGTTGGTGTGCAGGATGAAAATTAGTGTAAGAACAAAGCAGTTGTGTTTGCATCAAGAAAGAACGACTAGTCCGTTCAAATAAAAAGAAAGAACGACTAGATTATGCAAAAATGAAAACCTAACGATGGAATTACTATATCTCCAGTTGCATACCGAATAAAATGTTGAACACCTTTACGTTAATGTTGAATACCATTGGGTGACTTTCATGTCTTTCTTTCTTTGTTTTTAGGAAATAGAGACATCTCAACCCTATCTAGAATATATATATAGAATATATATAAGGACTTTTATTTTAACAGTCTTCAAAATTTTAAGCTTACACATCTGCTATTATTAGTAATTTTTAAAATTAAAACTTTAAAAACACACTAATTGCACATTAAGCTATGACATTAAATTGGATGAATGTTACAATAACAAAATATAACTAACTAGCTTAGAGACCCGTTGACACCGGGTTATTTTTTAAAGAAATAGATAAATGAGATGATAATAAAAGTAATAACGTAAATTTGTTAAATTTAAAAATATGTGTGAGTAACAATCGATTTACAACCATCACGTTGCCAATCTAAAATAGATTAACTCGAACATAAAATGATGTGTGATTTTAATGATTAATTGAGTTGCTAATAAACCTTGTAACATTAAAAATAATGAACCATAGTATAATATAACGTGATTACACCAATGATACAACATGAACCTTGTTCAAAGACATTCAAGTACTTCTTTATACACGACATTTGTTGTGGTTTTGGAGAGATTACCACTCAAAGAAATCACAAAAGACAACCTTCAAACCCCGCTTGCTTTTTACTCTTGATACGGTAGATAGGTTTGGAGAGCAGAACTGTGCAGTCAACATCATACACTTGATTAGTCCATTAACCATTATAATCTCACTTGGTCACTTACTGTTACAGATTTGAAGGAAAGATAAGAACTATATCTGGTTCAGAACAACGCATGACCCATTTGAACCTCGGAACTTATGCATAGTGATTTCTGACCATTACCCGTTACCAAACTTGCACCATTGTCACTCGTAATCTAAATATCTTCATTTTAATTTGTATAGCTCCAAACATAATAACTAAACAAAATATTAAAGAAGGTACACATTTGCACATGCTTTTACTACTTGTGCGAAACTACATCTTTGCATACCCTCAAAGCTATCTACAAACTTCTCTTCCAAAACCATGATCAAAAGCATTTACGCCACCAAAATGATGAATGAAATGCGCATTATCCAATAAAAAATTAAGAACGGATGGCGTACATAAATGGTAATATTCTCATCTCATAAAATTCATATCAATTGCGTCTATGTATCGCATATTTTTTTATAAAAAAAGATGCCCTTTTTGACTTTTTTGGACCCATAAAAAAAGTTACCCTTTTTGACCTATTAACCAATCAACGCCGAAACAATTTGAAACAAAGTCTCACCGGAGATAAAAATAATATTCAAATAAACTCATTTTGAGACAAACAGGTCAAGTTTACTATCTCTACTTTAAGGGGTGTTGGACCTATATAGAGCAAATGGGTTGAAGTTACCTAAAGTATATTAACAATATACAAATCCGCTGAATCTTTTGTATCTCACTTGCCTAATCAGAAATTACTATATTATTTCAATTATATAGTTATTGTAATCATATCATTGTACTTCAATTTAAAAAGTTCAAGTCATGAACATTATACGGTGTAATTATTAAATCAGGTTATAAAAGTTTTTTTTTATATAAAAATGTTATATAAGAACATTCTTTCATATATAAGCCACAAAATTTGGGCTTAGCTTATTATAATTAATAATGTAAAATGAAAAAAAAAAGTACATAAACTTTAGATGGTGTAGTTATTAAATCAGGTTATAAAAGTTTATTTTTTTATATAAAATTGTTATATAAGTCCACTCCTTCATATAAAAGCCACAAAATTTGGGCTTATCAAAACCCTCTTATATAAGCTTATAAGCACACTCATATAAGCTTAGCCAAACACTTACTTTAGGCTTATTTATCATATATAAGCTCATAAGCTCATAAGCCCATCATATAAGCTTATCCAAACACCCCCATAGATTATGCTAAAATGGCCATAGATTACACCAGTCACATTAAAAATATTCCACCAATAACAGTAACAAACTTTTTTCATAGCATAATAAAGGCCAACGTATGTTTTTTAGGTTAGTTTGATACTTTATACTTTGTACGGCTGCACTTATCAGGAAGCTTTGTTCATTGCTTGGCTCTTAGTTGCTCTTCCAAAATTCCAAGCTACAAACGTGAAAGAAAAGAAAACCAAAAACACACCAGGAGGCTATACCACCTGCATTATAATAGCAGACAAATAGGCAACAATAACAGATTAGGAGCAGCCAAACAAAAGCAATTTGCACTGCTTGACTTTGCTACTGGTTTTTACCACGCATATCAGTAACAAATTACACATGATTTTTTTGCAGAAATATATACTTGTTTCATACTTGACTTAACAACAATTAACTTACAAAGGGGTATCATATAATGTGACAAATGTATACTTGTTTCATACTTTATTACACAAATAACATTACAAAACTTCTACAGTTATCATGGTAAAGTAAAAGTAAAGCATTTGAATCTAACAACAACATATATTATGGGATTAAAATATTCCATAAAAACTGAATAGGACTCCCCATCCAGAAACAATGTTTTGGAAAGAACTTATTTGACAAATAAAAGTGATTGGAATCCTAAATCACAAACAAAGAAAACAATTTGTCTAAAAGTGATTGGGACTCCCCCCACACATAACCAAATTGTCTAAAAGTATTATTCAGAAAGGAAACTTGTCCAAAAAAACCATTCAACTGCAACTGATAAACATCAATATATTGCCACTACCCATACTCAGCACCTGTTACAACTCTTCATGGGTCTTTCTCGATCTTCACTTGCACAACTTGCTTCTTACCGGTGGATGACCGGGTCTTAACACATACGCAAAACATTGAAGACATGCAGCAACTTCTTAGAGTTAAAATAATCCATTGCTACTTTGAAATCATCCATTGCTTCTTAGAGTTGGTAATCTCATGCAGGAAGACACCATTCTCCGCAGACTACATATCGAACCAAAAAATGTTTTAACACAGTTTATAATGATTGTTGAAGCTTGTGAGTATAACATGTAGAAAGTTATGGTAAAAAGTGTCCCGACAGTAAAATGAATTCCCAAAAGGAGGCAAGTGCAGAGTCCTATCCACATAACATCCATTTACTCCATTTACCTTCATGTGAGTTACAAATGTCTATTTTTGTTATGAAATAATTGAATCGGCGGAGCCTTTGGGAATGGTTTTCTTGATCTCAACCTGTCGATATATTAGTTGAGGCCATTTTTAACAAAACTTCTGACGTTGGAAAACAAACTGCACATAGTTATAATTAAACAGAAATATGTTTGAGTTGGCACTGATTTGTGAATATCAAAGGCCTGCACATTGACGTTTGAAAGAAAAATTGGAAAAAAAAAGATAAATAATATAAATCGCATCTATATAATAAGGCACTTAACAGCTAATCATAACTTGATAGAACCACACTAATTTGAGATGCCCATATTGTTATTTGCTGCAAATTAAAGAGTCCTAAACTTTTAGACCATTTTAAGACACATGCATAAGTTTGCAGCATTCAAGTCATAGACTATTATTGAATCAATGCAACTTAAAATGTTTACCTTGTGATACAAAACCAACTTGAGCTGTCATTTTTTTGCTCTTTTTGGTCCATGACAATTTACAAACCTACATCCACCATTAACAAACTAAAAACAACGAAAACAAATTCCAGATAAATCCTTAATAAGAAAACATTTATATTGGATCAAAATAAAACCACTTACATGATTGAATTGAGGGTGATGGATTAGAAAAGGGCATCCATACAGTCTTCATATCTTTAACTTATAAACACGGTATAAATAACAAATTATTAAAAGTAAACTACTATAAACCCTTAATCACAATTCACAAATGAAACCTTACTCATTCTAAATCATTACCTGATTGTTGATACATATATGACCCGCATATACCAATCGCATAAGTTAATGATTTGGTCTGCAAATGTTGGTTATAGCCCATTTTAGCATAATCAGAACAACATATAGTTAATAAGCATCAACATATCAAACACAATCTGAAGGTTCAGAATCCATAAAGATCTAAACATACAATTACAAACATTTCCAGTTTGCCGCACCAAAACCAAACAAATGCAAAAAAACCCTTACTTACCCAGTCTCACAACCACAGGCTACTACGTCAAACAATGAATCAAACAAATACATGCATTAAGGGCCATAAAACATAATGTCATAAAACAACCGGCAATTTCATAACTTTAAAAAACAAAGAAACACTCAAACACTCAATAATGCATTCTCGCTTTAAACTATAGCCTCAGAAAACCACTGCTAATTCTATTAATTTCCAACATAGAAACACAGTTTAAACGATCAAGCACAAATTTTAAAGTGTGCCATGGTATGAGTTGTAAATACAAAAGCATCAAAGCTATTAAAATTTAATGAGTATTTACCTTACAACACTAAGTATTTAATGCATGAAAAGCTATCAATAAAAATCGATGACTATGACTTTTGTGTTTTGATTACTGAGATACTTATGAGAAGTAAACCAATGAGCAATAGATATCTAAAGTCTAAATTGCTCATCAATAGATATATAAAAATCAATGACTATGACTTTTGTTTTTTGCTTATTAATACATGTGGTCGTTGATTGTTAGGTGATGGTTCTGCTTCAAGCATCTAATAACTAAAACTGAGGCCAAAGTGTTCATCAATATAGGTTAACTCGACACATGGTAAGTATATTAAAGTTCAAAGTTACAACCATAACAAATGGTTTTTTGCCTGTGACATGCCGTGTTGTGTGAGCTTGTTTGGAGCCTCCTGTGATGCAACAATGGTCGAGATTAACAATGATATTCAATATTTTCAAAAGAATGTTGGTTAAGTTAAACATACATGGTAAGCGCATATGCCAAAAAAGAGTAGACAATGATAAACAAAGGTGCTATGAACACACATATGGTAATATTGTGTATTAACCACTTGGTGTCATATTGTCAAGTAAGCGTAAAATGTATCTCACATGAATTAATGATACAAAATCATGTGACAAAAATCAAGTATTTTCCTTTATCTCATCCATCAAACCCAATCATCATGTCCTTCATTTTTTCCCTACAAATGAAAATTACACAAACACAATTCATCAAACAGTTGGTGTGCTAAAAAAACATACACAAAACATCAATTCTTAGCTCCTAAATAAGAAATAAACAAATGCAAAAGAATAAAGTCATAAAACGTAATTTTCCCTAATTTTTTTCTAGGATTTATGATAAAACAAAATTAAATTGTAAATAATCAAAGGAAAACATACTATAGTTGAATCGAAACAAATAATTATAAACCAAATCGGTTCCAAAAAAAAAAAAAAAAAAAAAAAAAAAAAAAAAAAAAAAAAAAAAAAAAAAACAACTTACCGGAATTATTGGGTGGAATTCAAGATAATCCATGGCAATTGATGACCAATTATTCACCTTTCAAATTTACAAATCGTTAATGCAAAATCAGAGGATTTTATGTTTATTACTGAACTGTGAATTTGAATAAATCAAGACACAAATCTAACCTTGTTTGCATATTGGAATGAGAGTGTATAGAAGAAATGCAATTGAATTGGTGTTTTTGAATATGGTGTTATGAATTGAATAGAAGAAACTGTTGTTGTGGTATTAATTGGTGATTAATGAGAAAGCGTATAGAAGAAGTTTGGTGCAGCAGAAGAGTTGTACTATGACTCTAAATATGGTATAACACGTATGAGCATTAAACGAATTTTTAATGCTTGGTGCTTAGAAGGGCTTGTACAAAAGCTTATTTTATTAGATAAAATAGCTATAATGAATTTAATATGTTTAAATAGTTAAAATTAATAACTTTTTGAATTTGCATATATAATAATGGCATATTAATTCTTCATTCTCATAACACAAACACACAATTTCTAGAAACTATCATCTTTCATTTATGGAAATTGTTAAACAATATTCGGAAAAAAAAACATAAATCAGAAAATCGTTAAACACAATTCGTCTCCGAACCGCTGCTTTGCGCGGGTACCATGCTAGTTATAATAGAAGCGTTTGACAAAGAGGTGATTTGCGATAATTAAGTGGAACACTCAAAGTATAACATTTTCACATTTATAATTTTGCAGGGTGAATGTGGATAGAGTGATCTAATGATATATATGTCAGTATACAATATTTTTGTGTGTCTCAATCAATTACTGAAGTGTGCAAATCACCTCCTTTTTGACAAGTGGTCTTGTCTCGTGTTCGAGTTTCACTTGATTTGAGAGGTCAAGAGGCCGTTTAGTTGGTGAAATTTTTTTCAGGAAATTTTTCATAGAGAAAAATTGAAAATCCATTTAGTTACATTTTTTTTTCAACAATTTTCAAAAAATATGAAATTCTCATTCTCTAAATTTTAACTAAAGATTTGAAAAGCTCATTCTACTCTTTTCACTTTTTTCATTCCCATTTTTTTATTTGACCGTTTTCATCCATTTGTATATGTTTTTATACGTTTTCATCTGTTTTTATACCTTTTAATCGTTTTCATCCGTTTTTATACGTGTTCATTCGTTTTTATACGTTTTCATTCGTTTTTATACATTTTTAACCGTTTACATCCGTTTTCGTCCATTTGTTATACGTTTTTATAGTGAATTGGATCAGTGGGCATGCTGTTTTTCACATGGGCCTTGGGGATCTTACTTCTATTTAGGCCTCGTGATTTGAATATTTTGTATGGACCGTGAGTTTTTTTCCCCTCCACTTATGAGTTATTTGTGCGAGTGAAATGGGATTGACCATATTTAAAATGGATCATGTAACTTGTGAACCAAGATTATTTATATAATTTTGATTAGGCCTCGAGGTGTTTACTTATGGTTTCGTGAGTTGTTATGTACTGAATTGACGATGATGTGTATTCAACAGTGTATCTCAAGTGATATCATCATTTAAGTCGGGTTTGTTAATTGGTCTTGCACACGGGTTGCATTTTCAGTACATTTCAATGAACTTCGTGAGGTTGATGATAAAATTTGGTATGATGGTGTGATTTGATGAGTTATGAGGCTTGGTACCTTGGTGTATGCATTTTCACGGAAAATATCATGTCTCGGCCTGTATTGATGGATGATCAATGTGGACCTCGGGGTTGGTTATTAGGTATTTCTTATTTGGATTTGAAGTGACGTTTTCCGGGCACGTTTACTTATTTTCGTCTTCTTTCTCTCTACCCTTCCGCGAAGATGACTTGTTTGGGCGTTTATAGAGGGTGATAAAGACTTGGCTATTTAGTTATGGTTGTGATTCTTTCTCGCTTAACCCACAACGTAGCTATCACTTCGGTGTCTCACGCAGTTGAGGATATGTCAAGAGGTTTTGTACATTGGGTACACCGTTTCTTCTTCACAAGGATTAGTACAAGTTTAAGTAACAAATCTGGGGAATTTTACGTCATGTTCGAGTTTGATATATCGGGTTTACTTCTCCATGTGGTCACTGCAAAAGCCGACAGAATTCGTGAATGATGTATTTTCCAAAGGGTTGGTTGGATAAGATGTAATCAGCAATTCCCATGAGATATTCTGAACGTTTATGATACCTCACAGTCTAAGCAAATTTTCTCAAGAATCTTCAGTGTGATCCTTCAAGATGTTTACTTATGACAAGAACTTTTCATGCAAATGGTCGTACACGTTAATGATGCTTCCGAAGTTCGAAACCATCATGGGGGAGAAATGTGTACTTTGAGTAGTGCATACGGCTCTACTTAGTATGGTTTATGAAGTTTTCTGCATATGGGTTAAGAATTGTTGAAGAGTTGATGATTTTGTTGATGTTGGAGTATGAATCGCTGATGAACCGCTGCATGTTCCCCAAAACAGATATTCATTGAAACCAAAGTCGTCATATCACATTCAAGCTGACATTGTAAAATCCCGCGAAAGAACCTATTTCTCGGTTTAAATCATAGACTTGTAAAATCCCGTGACAGTGGAAACATCCTGGTAATTGTAAAGTGCATTTCCGGATCTATCTTACGGTTTACTCTTGGTTTTGTAAAATCCCGCGAAAGAAACTATTTCTCGGTTTAAACTGGAGAAGAGAAAGTGTAATTCTGGATCTTACTTGATGCTGGTGCTACGGTTTCTGCTTCGAAGAAAGGATAAAAGGGTGTATTTCATGAATTGGATGTGTGTTTGGATATTCGTCATGGTAGTTTGGCTATTACATGGTTTTACGGGGTTATGTGCTTTTAACCATGGTCGGGATGAAACCATTATCAGAGTTCACTTAAAACGTCAAAGGAGGCTAGAGTTGAGCTTTTAACCAAAAGATGTGACAACGGCGTTAATTCAGTATTATTTATTTGAGGTTGAAGTGAAATATCACGGGCGAGTGTACTTAGTATCTGAAGTTATCGGGGATGGTTGGATGAAGATTCTTCATGATCCTTGTTCGAGCTTATTATCAAAAATGAAGACATGGAAATCTAGTTATTGTTGGGTGACTTTTACCTTTTCTTTTACCACTTGGGGGAATTGGGCTCTTATCACCTCAAAATAACTATCACTTTAAGGAGTTACATTGTAGTGCTCAGTGTCACATTCAATTGTGGATTTTCAAGAGGTAATGTACGTCTTATACTTGATGGTTGGTTGGTTGAAGAGTATAGAGTACATAGAGAGTACTTAGAGATGCTAATGGAAATCGGCACCGCTCTTTGTTACATATGTGCAAGTATAAGTCACGAGTTCGGGTTAGTTTACTTCAGGGTCAAATTCATCATATTGGGTTTTCTCCATCAGCTGTCACGACAAATAGCCTACTGAATGATAATGGGGTTGATTACAAGTTTACCAAGAGTAGATGAAAAGAGAGAGATTATGACGTATGAACACTTCAGTTCATGCCTCGTACTCTAAAGAAAAGAAATGTGTACGTTTCAGTGCGCATTATCTTATGAAGAAGAGAAATCTTCTTATGACGTCTGTTCACATCAGTTCAGGCCTCGTACTTCAACATTATGACGTATGAACACAACTGTTCATGCCTCGTTCTCAAAGAAAAGAAATGTGTACGCTTCAGTGCGCATTATCTTCGGAAGAAGAGAATCTTCTTAGTATGACCATTCTCATCAACATGCTTCATACTTTTTCCATGCGCTTCAGTCATCAAGTGAACCGTGCTACCACTGATTGTTTTCTCATTCCACTCGCTCGATTATAATGAAGATGGCGACATCATGTGCTGATTTTGCGGGAGAGAAGTGTGAATAGAACATTCAGATGATTTTCACTTATTTGATCAAGAATGGCATCTCCGTATGCAATTCTTGAGGGGGAGAAGAAGTATGATAATTCTGCATGGTTGATCGATATATGAGAATAAATGGTCAAACGGCTCCAAACTCATGTAAGAACCGAGCTTCTTCTTATCGGGTCATCTTTACATGGTGTTTCTTCTAAGAGCCATTAGTTGACATCTTCACAAACTGATATGAGTTTATTGACAAAGTGCTTCTGGTTAATGCTTCACGTGCACATCAACATGATGATTCCGAACAACCTTATGTTCTTGTTTGATGTGATTGTTTGCTTGGTGTTACCATTTCGTGTGTTCGCTGCGGGCTGATTGCTGATTTCCTTGATGAACATCTTTCTGTTCTTGTTTGATTGGGAGGGATCTTAATTAAGGGGATTTGCAAGATGTAAGTTAATTGGTATGCTTTTTGGTGATGTTCTTGTGTTTTTGGTGAAATGAAGATGTTAACTATTTAATCCCCAACTGGACAATCTTGAAGAAGGTCGAGTCTTCAGTCTGTTCTACACTTTCTGCTGCGTGTTAGAAGACTAAAGACGTGTTGCATTTAACGATCTAAAGACTTCTTCTTAATTCAAGCATCCATCATAAAGATTGTCGGTTCAGGGGAGAGCACTAATTGGGGGAGGGTGAAAAGTCAGATTTAATCCCCAATTAGACTTGCTCACATTATTCAGCATGTTGATTCTCACAAAGACTTGAAGCGTTCTTCTCAACAGATCTCTAGTATTTGGGCTTATAATATGTTGTTGATTCTGAAGTGTCAAAACCAGTAAGGGGGAAGGAGACACGTATCTAAACGCGAGTAAACTTGATGAACTTAATACTTCTAAGTAATTGAAGATATCCCGGGAAGACAAATGTTATGACCGCAGAGAAACTCAAGGTTTGACTCATGGCGAGTAAACTTGATGAACTTAACTCTTCTAAGTGATTGAAGATATCCCGGGAAAACAAATGTCATGACCACAGAGAAATTCAAGGTTTTACTCATCAAGGCGTTTAGTGTTCTTATTCCAACTAGGTGGGGGAAGTGATGTTAGAGTTAGTTTCTGAAGATGAATGAGGTACACTGGTGTGTGATGATCTCGATGTTATTGCAATCAACAGGGGAGAGAGATTGTGTACATTGGGGATGCTCAGCTGTTTTACTTGAGGGCTTAATCTGTGATTCAGAGATATAATCACTTATTCCGGTGTTGACATCCGCAGAGATTGTCACCCGTAGAGATAATCAGTGATTCGGCCTGCTTCTTCAATGTTATCGGTTGTTCTCTCTTTGGGGAATGTGTGTACTTCGGGTCCTTGAGCTTCATACACGATCATCAGGGAAGAAAGCCATTGTTTACCACAAACATTGGGGAGGTGTTTTCCTTCCGGGCATGATGTGTATTCGGGAGAGTTCTTGGATATTGGTGTACTTTGGGTTCTTGAGCTTCATACACATTCATCAGGGACGAAAGATGTGAAAATTGGGGAGTTGTTCTTCATTACCCTCATGATGTGTATTCGGGAGAGTTCTTGAGCATTATACAAAGAGACTGACTGCATCAATTCAACTACTTGATGGGAATTGTTCTCTTGACACCTTTTGGAATGGTTCGCTTCAGACTTCAGTGAAAAAGAAATTTGAGAAGATTATTTATACGTGGGATGATACTTTGCTGTTGTTCGTCTTGATGATATAACCCCGAACGGAGAATCTCGATTATCGTTCTTAAAAGGAGCAGCGGGATTTATGATAATGGTGTACTTCTCTGTGCACCTGGCTAAGGCAAGCTTGAAAGAAAGCTTCGAATCTGCTCATCTAATGGATCTTCGGTTTGGGGGGAAGCTGCCAGAGTCTCACTTTCAGATGGTTCAATTTCTCTCAATTCAGGAGCCTCGAAAGCTTTGGTGGTGAATGTTTAAGAGATGATGACTTCTATCTTCTTCAACGGGGTTGTTCGATATCCTTATCTCGGTACTCGTATCATCATCTTCTTTAACTATATCATCTATTCTATCCTTGTATATATTTTTCAAAAATCAAAATAAAAAAATATAAAACCAGCAAAACAAAATAGAAAAATATAAAACCCTCAAAAAGAAAATAGAAAAATATAAAATCTACAAAAGCCCATAAAAATCAGAAAATTGAAAGATACCAAAAATATGTTTTCTCAAGACATGTCTTCTGGTATCGATAACATCTACGGTCTTAGGAATGTCATTCAATAATGGCACGGGACTTTAGATGAAGTTCGAGCAGGAGGTGTAAATATTCTTTTCATAACATGTCTAAAAAAAATGGCTTACACTTATTTCAGACTGTAACCCGGGCTTCAAATAACGGCTTACAGTTATTTCAGACTGTAACCCGGGCTTCAAATAATGGCTTACAGTTATTTCAGATTGTAACCCGCGCTTAAACTATGGTTTGCTATTATTTCAGATAGCAACCCGTTTTTCAAAGAAGGAAAGTGCTACGCTTAAACATTTTTCAAATATTTCGTGCACTTATCCTAAAAACAATTTAAGGAAAGTATGTCGAAGGACTGCTGTTCCTACACAAATGTTTTTCCGTCTAAAATTCTTCAGAAAAATATTTGTTGTTTTCATAAATGGTGGAATATGAGTTGCTTGAAAATCAATCAGATTCAGAGTTTTTGTAAAATTGAAAACTCAATAAATGACTTCGGCGCTTTTAAACTTTTCATAAAATGAGTCATGGATTGAGGGGATAATGTTTTTCAAATCTACATCATTTAACGGGCTTTCTTAATTATCCTAATATGCTTAATTAAAAATGATGTTAACCTATGTTGAAGGACTAGGTGCCTAGGATATGATTGCTAGGATTAGATGATTAGAGTTTGATGAACACATTATTCCCATACATTTATATGATCTGATTGATATGTTGAATTGACTTTTATTAGTCGATTGTTGTTTGGGTGATGTCGACCACCATATATTTGTATGTGTGTTCACTAACGTATGCAGATATCATGGATATGAGAATGTTCCCGATCCGGATCCCACAATTGAAGATGATTGGATGCCGAAAGGAAAGGGTAACTATTTCTTGGGTTGACAAATGAAGAAACGGAGCTTAATTGGACTTCTATGGAGAGTTGGCATAAATGCAACGTAAGAGGTCTCACTGCATCAGCAGATGGTTTTCTTCTAAGTGATTGAAGAAACGGAGCTTAATTTGACCTCAGTTGGCATTCAAAATGCAACGTAAGAAGAAGTCTCACTGCATCAGCAGATGGTTTTTCTTCCAAACCCTACAGCAACAACAACAAAAGCGGCTCAACTACCTAACGAATTTTTGTGCAGGATACCATTTTTAAACAATTTTTGAGTAAATTGAATTAAATTGTTTTGAAAATGGAAAAATGTTGTTTTGAAAATATATTGGACTAAACTTTGAAAATCACCGAACTTCATTTTATCAAAACTTAAGTCACTCAATTATCGACTTCGGTCATCGATTGAGGGGGAGAGTGATTTAAAATAAATTATTTTCAATCAATATTGCTTCATAAAAGTTTGGATTGTACAATATAAGTGGTGATATAAAGATTTAATGTTATGTCATGGTATGATTTTTTCTTTAGAATCAAGGTCTTTCAAAATGAAATTTTTTCTGTTCTTGTTTGATTGTGAAATTGTTTTGTTTTACTTAAAAGATCTCTTAAAAACTATCATACCTGACACTAACAATCTTTAATGTCTTAAAATGGTCCTTATCTGTCATCTTTCAAAATTGAATCTTGCCACGTCTTTCCCCAAATTTTTCTAAATGATTTAAATCAGTTGGGATCACAAATCTCAAATGGTTTGATATTTCTGATCGGGGTAGAGATCGTGCTTTAAATCTCAAATCTGTTTTAAATGGAATTGGTTTTAGTCCTTTAAAGGCACTCCTGTCTCCATTTGCCAAACGATTTCAATATACATAATGCACATGTTGAGGAGGAGGATTTATCCAAAAACCAGATGAGTATTTAAACAAGGCCACATTTTCTCCCATGTTTTCTAAACCTAATTAAATCACTTGGGATCCAAAATCTCAAAGGGTTTGATATTTTTGATCGGGGGAGAATTTGTGATTTAATAATGAAATTTGATAAAAGGTGATCGTTTTGATTTAATTGTGCACGCTGCTCGCTCATATGTGCTAAACGCTTTTGAATCTTGAAGCACATATTGAGGGGGAGCAAATAAACTATCGAGGTACAAATGCTTTTATGTTTTAACATAAAGTACCTTGATTGAGTTTTCAAATGGGTTTCTTAATGGATTTTGTGATCGTGGATGTGCTTCAAAAGAACTCTTGCCTCTATGTGATAAAATGTATTCAAATATCCTATGCACATATTGAGGGGGAGAATTTTACCAAGAAAATCAAATGGCTTTTTCGTATGAAAATTGTGATCAAAGAAAATATTTCAAAGTCCTCTTGCCTCCATGTGATAAACAATTTCTAAATCATATGCACATGTTGAGGGGGAGGTTTTCTAAATGATCAAAACTATTAAGGTACAAAATGCTTTGATCTCGTATCACAAGTACCTTGATTGGTTTTCCAAATGATTTTTCAATTGGTTTCGAGAAGGAATGAACAATACCAAAAGACCGACCAAATTTACTTTATGCATGGTGTTATAAGGATGGTTAGGTTAGGTATTTGTTCCCATGATCCGCCAGAACCGGAGGGATCTTCCCAGGGACAATCCACTAGATAGTGTAGAGTCCTTAGGAATGTTGAAAAAAAGGAGAAAAATGAGAATATGGGAAGAGTGCGGACTGAGATAGAGCTAGAACTGGAATAAACCCAACAAGGTTCTAGTAATGAAGTCTCGGTAAGCACTGAAGGGGTTGAAGAATGAAAAAGAAATGAATGAGAAAAAGGTGAAAAGAAATAGCCCTCCAATAATTCAACCTTAGGGCAGTAACCGGGTTCAATACATATGCTACTAAGTGGTTACTAAGGTAATACTGGTATTGAAGACAAGACGTCATGGACCCAGTGACGCACTGCACTACAACTTCCCAAGCCACTCAAGTTCCTCTTAAAAGGGCTTGTTTCATTCTCACGGGGAACCGACATTATCTATCGACTTTCTCTTAGAGATTGTTGATATTGAAGAAGGAGACCCTCTCCCTAGTCTCCGGCACAGGAACCAAAAATGCACAATTGAGTATAGAGCCAAGAGATCATCCACAATATCTCATTAGGACACTAAATTCTTGAAGACTTGCTGTTTCACACAATGTAGAAAGTAAGTATATATTAAGAGTCCTACGCATTATCCTTGGGGTATTGCCAGAACATCTGAGTGGTATGTAAAAGTATTCACGATGAAGATGGAAATCCTTCTAGAGCCAACATCTAACAAGCTCTTGGTGGGTGACATGTGAGATCTTCTCGTAAGATCAAGCTTGTGACAACTGGATAGAAACGATGGGGAGATTCATTCTTGAATCAACCTTGGTCCAGGAATGGAATTGATGAATACTTTTGGAAAAACCGTTCGATGTGCAAACCTTCTTTTCTCTAGCACGTCGAATGTGTATTCATTTCAAATTTAAAAAGTATCTCTGATTGAAAAATACTTTTAGAAAAACCGTTCGATGTGCGAATCTCTTCTTTTCGCTAGCACGTCGAATGTGTACTCATTCTCTAATACAAAAAGTATTTTGATTGAAAATTGATCTTTCTTATAAAACCTTCGTCGTATTGCAAAACTCTTTCTTCAAGCAATACGCGATTGTTTTTCAAATCATTTTTCATCAATCAGTGAATCTCAATTCGTTGGTTCACTCACTCCGTGTTGTCCTCTTTGAGACGTTCCGGTTTGAGAACAGCTAGAACAGCTGCGAAACCCTGTCAAGAAGATTCTTAGGAATCCTACCTGATCACAGGCAGTACTTGTACTGATCAACGAGGAACCGTGGGCCGTGTACCTCAATTCGACGAAAGTGATCAAAGACACTTTCGTGTGTTTTATTGCTAACCGTTGTTTGCAGGTACATTTGGACGGTTGCAGCTGATCAGAATTGAGCGGTCAATCCAAAGCCGCATGCTCACAGCATCCACACTTAATTTGAAGAAATCATGACTGGTGCATATCTACATAACCTGGTTCTGATATTTTTATACTATGCTTCTGCTACGCTGCTGCAAATATCATGAACCAGTAAAGCTTCCGCTACTCTTATGGAAAGATGTCATGATCCAAAAGTGTGAGCATGTCGGTCCGAAAGTCACAACTTCACATGATGGCAACACAATAAAGGATGATCCAGAGATCTACTGTGGCTGATGATCTCAATGAAAGCTCGAAGATCATCAAAGATGTGGATCAGTTAAAGGCCTCCACTTAAATGTACAAATTAGTGCAGACTTTGAAGAATCGCTACAAAAGCACAAAGATTGCAGAAATTGAAGAATTCAAGTCTACGAGCTCGAAAACGAAGTCAAAGATAGAATGCTAGGAAGCAAAAATGTATTTCATGGGATGACCTCCCTTAGGGGGAGATTGTTAGGAATTGAAAATTCCATGTTAAAGAGTCGGTCACCCCAATAATGGCCTAGCATATGTTAGCTCGTAGATTTGTCATTGTTTACGTTATTTAGCAGTTTATTAGTTAGTTTGTAGCGTAGTTTAGTTTAGTGCAACACCGTGGAGGAAGGACGGGTCTTTACCCACTGTATACCTGATCCACAGGCCGTTAGGAGGTCGTTATGTTTGTAAGTATAAATACCCCTTCCATCCATGGAAGGGGTGGGGCTTCTTTGAATCTAACCTTACATTTTCTAAAGCAACTCTCTTCAAGGAACCTCCTCTCAACTCTCTTCATCTCTCTAATGGATTTCTTGTTTAATCATTGTCCTAGACCACCCGAATCATCAAACAACATAAATATTAAGATCCAACAAAAAGAGATCACTAATATGATATGAAACTGAGTTAGAAAGGTTAGAGAGAAGATATGTAAGAGAGTATGATAGAAAGGGATGAAAAACTACTTGGTTTGGCTTTGCTATTTATAGCCAAAACCATCAGCAGGCACCACGAACGGCGGACCCCTTGAAAGGGTTCCGTCCGTTATACATTTTGGTGCCGCCGGGGTCTGACAGCAAGATATCAAGATCTTGCCAAAGTCAACCATATCTATGAAAGATTGTGTAAGATATGAAGAGTACAAATCTACACAAAATATCTAATGAAATCTTCCAATGATTTCCATGATGCATCACATGATGTCATGTGTTGTTTTTCTATTTTAGAAATATGCAAATACATAAGTAATGTTTAGTTTTTAAGAAACTAAAACATTCTAAAAACTACTATCATACATTATGCTTAGACTCATATTAAGATATGATTAGTCACAATGTAAATGCTTAAATGATGAAGATATTGTTTGAAAAAGCTTGTTTTAATATCTATTAAACTTGACAAGCTTTAAGCTTTATGAAAATTAAATTTACTTTTGTCGTTAACAAAACTTAGGTAAAGATCAAAAATATAAATAACGTTTAATGACGATATTTGTATTAACAATCTCCCCCTTTTTGTTGAGGACAAAATATAAATTTTATTTTTATAAAAGATACAAAGATTGTACAAGAGTTATAAAAATATTAGTTTTAGAACTTGAAAAGGAAATGATAATGCAAGTGTATGATGTTTGACTTTTTCAGAAAGTCAAAGTATTCACTAGTTGATGCATGATGTTGACTTTTTCAGAAAGTCAAAGTATGCAGTTGACTTTTTCAGAAAAGTCAAGTATTACCAATGAAGTATCATGTTTGACTTTTTCAGAAAGTCAATGTATACAGTTTGACTTTTTTAGAAAAGTCAAATATAAACAAGTTCTGTATTTTCTCCCCCTTTTTGTCTCAACAAAAAGAAGAGGCGATGCGGAATGTAATGAGCCCGAGCCATTATCTCCCCCTTGATCAAAGCTCCCCCTAAATTGGGTGCTTAATGGGAGGATACATGGATTGTGAAAAATAAAGCTACAAAAAAAATGTTAGTAATAATGATCATTCACAAGCATTTCCAAACACTATGTAAAGGCACCAACAATATAGAAAACACCATTCATTAGCCAAATTTTTTCATGAATAAGAATCATGAAAAGAGAACACAATGATGTGTTTTAGTACAAGAAAAAAATAATCCTAAGAAAAGAAAAACTTAGAAATGCTAAGCTATGACAATTCTAATGAGATGGTGGATGAGAAAGAGCGTTGAGGCACTCAA
>BPTQ01000009.1:155403426-155509938 GCA_019973895.1 Chrysanthemum seticuspe
ATTTTAGACTTTTCCATTTCATAATTTCATTTTTCTAGCTTTGTTTCCTAATTTCTTGCATTTTGGTTAATTATTTAATAGTTAAAAATAGTTTTTAATTAATAATAATTAGATAATTAGTTATAAAAATAATTTTCTTTTTCTAATAATTTTATTTTATCATTAGGTTTATAAAAATATCATTTTCATATTTTTAGGGTTAATATTGTGTAAGTTTCACGTTTTTTGTTTGTACGTCACGTAGTTTTAACTAAGTTTTATTAAATCAAAAAGAACAAAAACATCATTTTAATAATAGTGATAGCGTTTATTTAATAGATTTTATCTTTTTAGATTTTCTTTAATTTGCATTTAAGCCGCTGTAATTTGTTGGCTATTTCTGTAGTTATAATCATAAATCAAATCTCTGTATCCATTCAAATCTTCTCGATCACTAAACGTTTGATAATCCATTGCACAACTCGCTGGGACATAACGACCCGGGGAAACACTATACTCCTCAGATCTTCATTGCATTGGTTTTTGAGCAGTTTTAAGTCTGTTACAGTCCGTCATTCACAAGTGGCAGACTTGCGTGATAAGACTTGACTGTTTGGAACCGATCACTCATTTCCTCTTGGAAGTCATGGACCATAACCCGGGTCCGATAAATGGTTTAGGCGGTTTGCTCACAAGTTGAGCAACCATGCCTAGGAGGGTAGTATGTTTGGTGAGGTTGTGGTGGTGGAATGGTAGATGTGTTGGTGTTGGTGGAGATGTTTGGGGTGGTCATGATGGAGGATAGCAAAGCATTTTGCATTTGCATAGTCTCACTTAGGTGAGAATCCACCATACCTTTGAATTGGTGGAGGTTTTGGAGTTCCGCACGTATCTCCTCTCTTGTGGGATTAGCATCCCACATGCACTCCTCAATGTCCTCTATGTGTGGAGACATTGATGTGGGGAGTGGTTGGTCCCCATACAAAGGACCATGGATGTCTTTGTGAATGGGGTGGAAGAGAAGAGGTTTTGGCCCTAATGGGGCGTTTGGGTCAAAAGATGGCCTAGGTGATTCATGAGCAATCCGCTCAATTATGCCAAAGGATGGCAATGGTGGTGGATGATTTGGCCTAGGAGGCAAGTCATCCAAGTCCTCTAAGAAAGGATTTGGAGAAGTGGGTGGTGTGGAAAATAACTCCAAAGGAATGAGAGTTGGAGATTTTGGTGGTGAGGATGGTGAGGGTGTTTTGGATGTTTGGATGGGTGCCGGTGGAGGTGAAGTTGGTGTTTTTGTGGGTGGTGGAGTGGTGATCACAATTGGTGATTGAGTATGAGTAGCTAATGTTAGGCTTGTATCATCTCGTATGGGGGATGAGATTGTGAGTGGAGAAGACTCGGATGAGGAGCTCAAGTTTACGAAGCAACAAGGCCTTACGCTAATTCTAGCGGTTTTCTTGCAAGGTTTAGGAGAAGATTTTGTCATTTTGACTTGTGTTTTTCTTTGCTAGAAGTGAAAAATTATGGAGAAATGTGTTTGATTTGATGTTAAACCATAGAAGGGACGAGGTTCCTAATGATTTGGAAGTGGGTTAAATGCTAGTCATATCACCCAAGTCAAGCCATACAAGAGAGACGGAGTGAAGAAGCAAAGATTTGCAATAAATGTGTTCTAATGAGTGGAATTTCCTAACAATCAGATTACCCACGGATTTCAAGGTACCAAAAATTTGGTTCCTTCCTTTATGCCAAAGGGCTCCTTGGGTGAATTTTTCAAATTTTTGAATTTTGGTGGGAAATGGATTTCTTATATGCCTAAGTGAATTATACTAGTTCTAATAAGTGTATAAACTAGTTAAGATTGACCTACAAGCATGGATGGTAATTTGGAATGACGAAATAATCAAAATTCAGAAAGTTACCTGGAGGATCAACGACACCAAAAGTTTACACGGACGGACCCCTAAAAAGGGTGCCGTCTGGCCCGCCTGTACAGGTACGGCGGTACCATTTCTTATAACAGACGGAACCAAAACGTTGGTGCCGTCTGATCCGTACAGTGCAGAAAAGTTCACATAGTGCATTTTAAGGTGTCGGGGACTTTTCCGAAACCTGAAATTTTCTCAAAACATGTGACACTAAACATTTCTAGTTACGAAAAGTAAATAACACATGCACAAACATAATGGAGCATAGATTTTGAGCAAGGCCAAATGATTTTCACATTATAGTGAAAATGGGTAAAATTTGATAGCATACTTGTGCTATCTCTCTGCATAAGATTGTTAGCATACATCATTGTTTCGAGTTATATTATCATCCTACAAGATAAAAACAACCAAATTGTATCAAAAATTAGAGATAATGTATTGTTCCAAACGCTCCTTAAAACGATTCTCGCTTATCCAACTTCTTGTAGATCTTGGTCATCATTCTACCAAGGCACTTGAACATCCCCTTGGTTTGCTCGAAGAAATGTGAGTGACCACTTATCCGAGTAGACACATGTCCCTCGGTTGGGAATTCCTAGCAATTGAGCAAAGTTGGTTAAGGTGATGGTGTAGTCGTTTTGATTGATTTTAAACCTAAGACAAAACTCATCATCATCTTCATCACTAAAGCCGGTCACACTAGCATAGAACTCTAACACAAACCTAGGACAAATTGGTTCATCGATGTCAATAAGAAAATCGAATTGAATGGCGGCTAGTTCTTCACGGAGATTGGTATTCTCAATGAAAGATGGGTGAATGGTTCTACCTTCATGGAAATACCTTGATTCTAGACTCTTAAAGATTTCTACTTGTTCCTTGGAAAGTCCTTTGGTTTTGTGTGTTTGGGAATGTAGCCAAGGGTGTCCTTGTGATCATAGAATCTTGCGGCTACCATGGTTATTCCTAGGAGCAAGAATTAATATGTTAAAAAAGAAAAAAAAAACTTTAACTTTTTAGTTCTAGTGTGTGCCTATATGAAAACGATTTGGAGTTGCGGTTATCTCGACTCATTTTATGCATAAAAATGGTTTTAGTGGGGTGTTTGGCAAATACCATGAGATCACCCAAATGCTCCTAATTCAATGTGGCTTCATTTGAATATACCCGGGAATGCATATTAGTTATGCAATACCTTTAGTATTCAAGAGCATGCAAGTGATGAAAGTCTAACGTTTCTATTTGTATTAACAATGAAAAATTATTTTCCTACAAGTGAGAAGCTTTTTAAAAAATTTTGACATGGGGTGTTTGGTTATTTGAATAAGGCCTTATAGTCATTATCTATTGATTAGTGGTAAGCATGATTTGTTTATGCAATATGATAATGTAGTACCTAATTTCAATGACTAGTTATGCAATTTGCCAATTGAATTCATATATAGTATAAAAGCATACATAAACCCCATGTAATGATTTGTAATGGTTTTGTGCACAAACAAGAATCCTAGACTCAGAATTAAGAGATAAAATGTAGTTAGGATACTAACAATGATGTTATCTCCAGTGATTAGTGAGTGGCAAGGTGTCAATAATGAGCTTGGTTTAATGTTTACACGTTTTAGTAAAGTGGGTTTTGAGGAAGAAGATGTTTTGTAGGTAACAGTTTTGCTTCTGTAGACACCACGGACCAGACGGTACCAAATTTTTGGTTCCGTCCGTGTTGTCGTTTGGTGTCGTGGCTACAGTAGCAGATACAAAACAAAATTGTTTTGTTTTGACTATTCTAATGTTTTAGGTTATGTTTATCCTACATGTTTGGTTCCATTAACCCTAAACCAAGTCTAAGGAGATTAAAAGGTTCTCGTTTAAGAGGCTTAGTTAAGATGTCGGCAATGTTGTCTTCGGAGGATACTTTCTCGATTGAGATGTTTCCTTTTTGAACATTGTCGCGAAGAAAGTGATGACGGATTTCAATACGCTTTGTACGAGCATGTTGAACGGGATTCTTGCTGAGATCGATGGCTCCTTTGTTGTCGCAAAGTATAATAATATCGTTGAGATGAATTCCGTAATCTACGAGAGCTTGCTTCATCCAAAGAGCTTGTTGACATGATTTTCCGGCTGAGACGTACTCGGCTTCAGTAGTTGAGATGGCTAAAGCCGTTTGTTTCTTTGCAAACCATGAGGTGAGACAATGTCCAACAAAAGTGCAAATACCACTTGTACTTTTTCTATCGACATAGTCACCGGCATGATCCGAGTCGGCATACACTATGGTTTCTACACCCGTTCCTTTGGGATGCCATAATCCTAAACACGTTGTTCCCTTAATGTATCTAAAAATCCTTTTTAAGGCTTCTAAGTGTGATGCCTTTGGGTTTTCTTGAAAGCGAGCACATAGACAAACACTAAACATAATGTTGGGTCTACTAGCCGTAAGATAGAGTAGGCTACCAATCATTCCTCTATATTTAGTCTTATCTACGGATTCACCTTCCTCGTCCTTGGTGAGTTTAGTGTCCGAGGACATGGGTGTCTTAGTTGGTTTGGAATCTTCAAGACCAAATTTCTTAAGCATGTCTTTTATATATTTAGATTGGTTAAAAAATATGCCATCTTCTAGTTGTTTAATTTGGAGTCCTAGAAAGAAATTTAATTCACCCATCATACTCATTTCAAACTCGTCGTGCATGATTTTAGAGAAATCATCACATAGCTCTTGACAAGTTGATCCGAATATGATGTCATAAACGTATATTTGAACAATGATAATATGTGACTCCTTTTTCTTGGTAAAAAGAGTATTATCTACTAATCCCATTGTGTATTTGTTATCAATAAGAAAAGTCTTAAGTTGGTCGTACCAAGCTTTTGGTGCTTGCTTAAGACCGTATAATGCTTTCTTGAGTTTGAACACATGATGTGGTTTCTCAAAGTCGGTAAAACCGGGAGGTTGAGCAACATACACTTCTTCGTTAATAAACCCATTAAGAAATGCATTTTTAACATCCATTTGAAATAATTTAAAGTCATAAGAACATGCATAAGCAAGTAATATTCTAATAGATTTGAGTCTAGCTACCGGTGCATAAGTTTCATCATAATCAATCCCCTCTTGTTGATTATAACCTTGTGCAACAAGCCTAGCTTTGTTTCTAGATACTATACCATTTTCATCCATTTTATTTCGAAAAACCCATTTCGTTCCAATTATAGTTTGATCTTTGGGTTTTGGAACTAATTTCCAAACATCATTTCTAACGAATTGGTTTAACTCTTCTTGCATGGCAATTACCCATGATTCATCTTTTATTGCTTCATTTATGTTTTTTGGTTCAATGGTGGATACAAAACAAAAATAGTTACTTTGATTTTGGGCTTGTGACCTTAAGGTTCTTTGATTAAGTTGTCCTATGACCTTTTCTAAAGGATGACTTTTAGATTCTTTGATGTTTACAATCTTTTTATTTAATGGTTCATCTTCCTTGTTATTATTAATTATTTCTTGACTTTTTATCATTTGACTTTCAACTAAGTCATCATCTACCAAAGGTGATGTCTTAGAGGGAGGTGGACTTTCGTCGAATGTTATGTTCAACGATTCTTCGACTATCATTGTTTCTTTGTTTAGGACAATGTAAGCTTTACTAGTTTGAGAATAACCAAGAAATACACCTTCATAAGACTTTGGGTCAAACTTGGTGAGATAATCTTTAGTATTAAGAATGAAGCATTTACAACCAAAAACTCTAAAATATCCTAAAGTTGGCTTTTTACCTTTATAAAGCTCATATGGTGTTTTTTTTAGGAAAGAACGAATTAAGACTCTATTTAAAATATATGTAGAAGTGTCAACCGCGTTACACCAAAACTTTTGAGAAATGCTTTGTTCATTAAGCATTGTTCTACTCATTTCTTGAATTGTTCTATTTTTACGTTCTACTACTCCATTTGATTGAGGTGTTCGTGGAGCCGAAAAGTTATGTGTTACACCATTTTAGAAATTCTTGAGCAACGAGGCTCTGATACCAATTGTAGAAAACTAGAAGGGGGGTTGAATAGTTTACCAATTAAAAACTTTGTTTTGAAACTTATTGAAAGATCAATTGATATTTATCTTAGATGTGTTAATGAAATATGCAAGCAATATGTAAAGAGTAAATAAGGAAAGAAATGATCAAACCACAACAAGTTGTTTATAGTGGTTCGGACTACAAGGACTCTTTCTCCTTGCCCTACTCCACTCCCCGAGTCTCACACTCGAGAGTTTAACTTCACTAGTCAACAAGCTCCTTTCACCGGCGGAGAAACCTTTACACTTCGCTTACACTATTTCCGACACTAAGCTAGATGTCGAGTTCTTTCCAAGGGTACAACTACTCCCTCACACAATGTATTTTGAGGACTAAAATACTAACCACTCACACTCACAAGATTATGATGGTTTAATGCAACAATGAAGTATGAATCAAAACAAGATCATACAATACTAAACAAACAAGACTTCCAACTTCTCGTTTGAAGCTTGAATGTGACTTGATCTTCTTTGCTACAAAAGAGATCACTAATATGATATGAAACTGAGTTAGAAAGGTTAGAGAGAAGATATGTAAGAGAGTATGATAGAAAGGGATGAAAAACTACTTGGTTTGGCTTTGCTATTTATAGCCAAAACCATCAGCAGGCACCACGGACGGCGGACCCCTTGAAAGGGTTCCGTCCGTTATATATTTTGGTGTCGCCGGGGTCTGACAGCAAGATATCAAGATCTTGCCAAAGTCAACCATATCTATGTAAGATTGTGTAAGATATGAAGAGTACAAATCTACACAAAATATCTAATGAAATCTTCCAATGATTTCCATGATGCATCACATGATGTCATGTGTTGTTTTTCTATTTTTAGAAATATGCAAATACATAAGTAATGTTTAGTTTTTAAGAAACTAAAACATCCTAAAAACTACTATCATACATTATGCTTAGACTCATATTAAGATATGATTAGTCACAATGTAAATGCTTAAATGATGAATATATTGTTTGAAAAAGCTTGTTTTAATATCTATTAAACTTGACAAGCTTTAAGCTTTATGAAAATTAAATTTACTTTTGTCGTTAACAAAACTTAGGTAAAGATCAAAAATATAAATAACGTTTAATGACGATATTTGTATTAACAATGTTGCTCATGTTGATAGGTTAGGATTTAATCTACTTAGTATTAGCCAACTATGTGATAAAAAGTATAAAGTACTATTTGAAGAAAATGATAGTAAAATACTAAAAGATGGTATCACCATACCTAAAGGAGTTAGGAAAAATAACATATATGTCATGAAAATAGATAGAACATCTAAAGAAAAACTACGCCTAACAACCTTAGATGATAACTCTACTCTTTGGCATAGACGATTAGGTCACGCTAATATGAGACTCATCCAAAATCTATCCTCAAAAGAGCTAGTTAGAAACCTACCAAAATTGAAATATGATCAACACTTTTGCGACGCTTGCAAAATAGGTAAACAAATTCATAGTAGTCATAAAGCTAAAAACATGGTTTCCACATCTAAATGCCTAGAGCTTTTGCATATGGACTTATTTGGTCCATCCGCTATAAGAAGCTATGGAGGGAATCTCTACACTTTAGTTATAGTAGATGATTACTCAAGGTTCACTTGGACAATGTTTTTGAAAACTAAAAATGAAGCTTTTGATAAATTTGAAATTCTTAGTAAGAATATTCAAAATCAACTAGGTGTTAACATTGTATCGATCCGAACGGATCATGGTCGCGAGTTCGACAATGAAACACAATTTGGAAACTTTTGTGATACAAATGGTATAACACATAACTTCTCGGCTCCTCGAACACCCCAATCTAATGGATTTGTAGAACGTAAAAATAGAACTATTCAAGAAATGAGTAGAACAATGCTTAATGAACAAAACATACCTCAAAAGTTTTGGTGTAACGCCGTTGATACTTCTACATATATTTTAAATAGAGTTTTAATACGTCCTTTCTTGAACAAAACACCATATGAATTATATAAAGGCAAAAAGACGACTTTAGGATATTTTAGAGTATTTGGGTGTAAATGTTTCATTCTTAATACCAAAGACTATCTCACCAAATTTGACCCAAAGTCTTATGAAGGTGTATTTCTTGGTTACTCACAAACTAGCAAAGCATACATAGTTTTAAACAAAGAAACAATGAGAGTCGAGGAATCGTTGAACATAACATTCGACGAAAGTCCACCTCCCTCTAAGACATCACCTTTGGTAGATGATGACTTAGTTGAAAGTCAACTTGTTGAAAGTCAAGAAATAATTGAAAATGACAAGGAAGATGAACCATTAAATAATGAAATTATAAACATCAAAGAATCCAAAAGTCATCCTTTAGAAAAAGTCATAGGACAACTAAATCAAATAACATTAAGATCACAAGCCCAAAATCAAAGTAACTACTTTTGCTTTGTATCAACTATTGAACCGAAAAACATAAACGAAGCAATAAAAGATGAATCTTGGGTAATTGCTATGCAAGGAGATCTAAACCAATTTGTTAGAAATGATATTTGGAAATTAGTTCCAAAACCTAAACCAATTTGTTAGAAATGATGTTCGGAAATTAAGTCCGTATAATGCCTTCTTAAGTTTGAAGACATGATGTGGTTTTTCAAAGTCGGTAAAACCGGGAGGTTGAGAAACATATACTTCTTCGTTAATGAACCCATTTAGGAATGCACTTTTAACATCCATTTGAAATAATTTAAAGTCATGAGCACATGCATATGCAAGTAAGATTCTAATAGACTCAAGCCTAGCTATCGGTGCATAAGTTTCGTCGTAATCAATCCCTTCTTGTTGATTATAACCTTGTGCGACAAGCCTAGCTTTGTTTCTAGACACTACTCCGTTTGACGAACGGTTGAACATTTTGGAAAATAGGCTAGGTGAACTTACTTTTACTAGAAGACATCGTTTTCTAAAAATTATTCTATCGATGTGAAAAACGACTCTTAACATGGTCACTAGCGACAACTAGTTTGGCTATTCGAAAAAATATATATATATATATATGTGTTATACTTGTGAAAGTAGTTACGACAACCTTTTTTAAACGCGTGTAATTTAGTCGTTATAAGTCCGTTTTCTACATTTTATATGTCCTTAGCTTCATGTTAAAGTATACTAATATATTTTTGATAAATCAACTCATTTAGATAATGCTTAGGACTCATTTTTTACCCATAAAAATCTGGACAGCATGCTGTTTTTCCGGAATATATAGTTTTCGTCGTTAAACCTGAAAATAGCATAACTTCTTCGTATAAATCCGTTTTAACCCGTTCAAGCGACCACGGTTTCGTTTTAAAGTATATTTTCTGAATATCTAGCCCAAAATATTTTATAACTGTCGAAATTTCCAGACTTTGCAAAAATGATCAGACCCTATTTTATAGTTGTCGAAAGTGATTTTTCTTGCGTAATACTTATTCTAACCACTTCAAATCAACACTAAATCTATTCTAAACCTACCATACACCTTCTTAGGGTGTCATGGGTTCCTAGACATCATCAAAAATGATATGTTTCAAGAGATTAATTATAGGATGATATATACTAATTATAAGTACTAAAAACATTAAAAGTGGTATAGAGATACACATGAAACTTGCATGATTTCTACTAGAATGAAAAAAATAACTCATGAATATTATGAAAGAGTAAAAATGATCATGAAATGCTTACTAGTATGATGATGAGGTTTATGAAACACGGTTTTCCTAAATACCCTAGGTTTTTATTGCAAAACCTTAAAATAGAGTAAACTAGTGTTTATAAAATAACTTGATCCTTGAAAATCTTGAGTTTCTTCCTTGTTTTATGCTTGGCCGGTTATGGTGATGAAGATGGAGAGAATTCTTGCAACTTTCACCTTACTAAGCATATGAATTTGTTTTTTATTGTAATATTTTACTTGTAGTATTACAAATATCCATAAAAAAAAATGAATATGTGTCCATTAATCTAGATATTTATTAAAGTAGATGACAAGGTGGGAAGGGGAAGTCGGCAAGGTGAGATGGGGAAAAAAGTTTTGTGTTTTTGTTAAATAAATGTATTTTAAGTTAAGTTTAATGTGTATTTGATACATATAATTAATTATTAATTGTAGCGTTAGCTAGAAATCGATTTTAACTGATTTTCATGAATTCGAAGCTAAACCCTTACGGTTACGCGAATTTTATACTCGTAAACCTAGTTTACGAAAAATGATGAATAGTGATTTTTCTCCGGGAATGAATAGTGTTTCGTGAATAGTAAAATTTTGAAATACGCTCTCAGAATATCAAATCGACTTCAAAAAAGATGAATAGTAAAATGATGAATAGTAACCAGTGAATAGTAAATTCCCGAGATGAATAGTAAATTTGAGAAATGACCGGAAATAGAGAATTGTGACAGAAGCCGTGTAACGGATATTTAGATACATTAAGGGAACGACATGTTTAGGATTATGGTATCCCAAAGGAACGGGTGTAGAAACTATAGTGTATGCCGATTCGGACCATGCCGGTGACTATGTCGATAGAAAAAGTACAAGCGGTATTTGTACTTTTGTTGGACATTGTCTCACCTCATGGTTTGCAAAGAAACAAACGGCTCTAGCTATCTCAACTACTGAAGCAGAATACGTCTTAGCCGGAAAAGCATGTCAACAAAATCTTTAGATGAAACAAGCTCTTGTGGATTACGGAATTCATCTCAACGATATCTCTATACTTTGCGACAACAAAGGAGCTATTGATCTCAGCAAAAATCCCGTCCAACATGCTCGAACGAAACATATTGAAATCCGCCATCACTTCCTTCGCGACAATGTTCAAAAATGAAACATCTCAATTGAGAAAGTATCCTCCGAAGATAACATTGCCGAAATCCTAACTAAACCTCTCAAACGAGAACCATTTAATCTTCTTAGACTTGGATTAGGATTAATGGAACCAAACATGTAGTTAAAACATAGCCTAAACCTTAGAATAACCAAAACAAAATAATTTAGCTTAAATCTGCTACTGTTCCCACGGCACCAAACGACCAAACGGACGGAACCAAAAATTTGGGTCCGTCTGGTCCGTGGTGACAACAGTAGTCAATATTCTAAATACAAAACATCTTCTTCTTCACAATTCACTTTATCAAAACGAACCAACAACATACCTAACTCATTATTAAGGCTTCTTCTCCCACTAATCATTAAAGAAAACATCATTGTAAGTATCCTAACTACATTACTTCTTTTAATTCTGATTTTAGGATTCTAATTTATGCACAAAACCATTAAATGGGGATTATGTATATTCTTGTACAAAACATGAACTCAATTGGTAGATTGCATAACTAGTTACTGAAATTATGAACTACATTGTCAAAATTGCATAAACTAATCATGTTTCCCACTATTTAAAAGATAATTACTATAAGGCATTATTCTAATTAAACAAAAACCCCATTTTGAAAAGCTTCTCACTTGTAGGAAAAACAATTTTTCATTGTTAATACAAATAGAAACATAATTTTCATCACTTGCATAATGTCTCTTGAATACTAAAGGTAATGCATAACTAATATGCATTCCCGGGTATATTCAAATGAAGCCACATTGAATTAGGAGTGTTTGGGTTATCTCTCACCTTTTGCCAAACACCCCCATTAAAAAATATTTTATACATAAAATGAGTCTAGATAACCGCAACTCCAAATTGTTTTCATATAGGCACACACTAGAACAAAAACGCTAAGTTTGTTTTCGTTTTTACTAAAACTTATAAATTTTTGCTCATAGGAACAAACATGGTAGCCGCAAAATTTTACGACCACAAGGACACTCTTAACTACATCCCTCAAAATCACAAAACCAAGGGCCTCACCAAAGAACAAGTTGAAATCTTTAAGAGTCTAGAGAAAAGATATTTCCATGAGGGTAGGACCATTCATTCCTCTTTTGTCGACGGAACTAATCTCCGTCAAGAACTAGCCACTATCAACTTCGATTGTCTCCTTGACATCGATGAACCAATTTGTCCTAGGTTTGTCCTAAAATTCTATGCTAGTGTTGTCTCTTTCACAAATGATGATAATCAAATGGCTCTTAGGTTTAGGATCAATCAAAATGACTACTCCATTTCTCTCAACCATATTGCTCAAGTGCTAGGAATTCCTTGTCGTGGTTCTTGTGTTTACTCGAATAAGTGGTCACTCACTATCCTTGATGCCATCCATGACCGCTCTCTTCCCTACCAAACTCCTTTGGTAGACAAGGACGTCATTCGTGAGCACCTCTTTAATGAAAGGGTAGCACCAACCCGTGTCACTCGAGCGGGAAAGGAAGTCAACCGAGATCCATACATCAATCATTCAACTTAGCTTACTACATTGCTAGAAGAATGGTAGATATCCCTACTCAAAGCTCCGTTGCTCTTCCATACGGGATGCTACTCACTCGTCTCTATAGAGCTTTTGCACCCATTCCACCAAGTCCAAAAGGGTTGAAACTAGATTATTCTCTCATCCCTCACATATTTGTGCTCTTAAGTTATGAGCGAGTGTCTAAGACTAAGGCAAAAGGTAAAAGGCCAAAACCTCCAAATCCTTCATCATCATCATCAAATAGCTCCGAAGACGGCCTCCCCAACTCTCGATTACAACCTCATGAGTACTATGCCTCTCTTCCCGAGATTGAGAACGAACCGGCGGAGTTCAAGCAAACTAAGGGGATGTTCAAGTGCTTTGGAAGGATGATGACAAAGATTTACAAAAAGTTAGATAAGTGAGATTTAAGGGAGTGTTTGGAACAAGACAAAAATAATGATGTATGATATTATTTTGGTGTTTTTACTTTGTAGGATGATAAACTAACTTGAAACATTGATGTATGCTAACCGGTTCACGCAGGGGGATAGCACACGGGTGTTACCAAATTTTACCCATTTTCACTTATATGTGAAAATCATTAGCCCTTGTTGAAAATTGATGCTCTACTATGTTTGTGTATGCGTTATTGACTGTTCCTAACTAGAAATAGTTATTGCGATATGTTTTAAGAAAAATTTCAGGTTTCGGAAAAGTCTATGATGGTCAAAATATGGCTCTGTGAAGATTTCTGCGCACCACGGATCAGACGGCACCAAAGTTTTGGTTCCATCTTTTGAAAGTTTTGGTGCCGCCAAACCTATACAGACGGACCAGACGGCACCAAAATTTTGGTTCCGTCTGTAGAAATTTTTGGTGCCGTGATGACTGCAGGTAATTTTCTAAATTTCGCTAATTTCAAACATTCCAATTTACCATAATCTGCTTCTAGGATAGTTTTTACTAGTTTTTATCCATATTAGAACTAGTTTAACACACTTAGACATATAGGATATCCATTTCCTACCAAAATTCAAAAAATTTAAAAATTCACCCAAAGAACCCTTTTTCATAAAGGAAGTAACCAAAATTTTGGTTCCTTGTAATCCGTGAGTGATCTGATTCTCAAGATCCTACAATCATTAGAACACATTTACTGCATATCTTTGTCTCTTCACTCCATCCTTCTTGTATGGCTTGACTTAGATGATATGACTAGCATTAAAAATACTTCCAAATCATTAGAAACCTGATTTCTTCTATGGTTTAACATCAAATCAAACACATTTCTCCATAATTTCATAATCCTATAAATTAAGAGCTTCTAAGATGATCATCCTCACACTTTCTAAATTTCTCTCATCTACTAGAACAAGCTTAAGAAAAAATGACTAAGTCATCCACCTCTTCTTCATAAAACAAACCTTGCAAGAGAACGGCTAGAATGGGTGTTAGACCATGTTTCTTTTTCAACATTAGCTCATCTTCCGATTCCTCTCCCCTAACCATATCATCTCCCATAAGAGATGATAACTTTCTTACTTTGACCACTCCTACACCACCTCCAAAATCACCTATTGTAGTCACCACTCCACCACCAACAAAAACTCCCATTGCTAGCTCTCCACCACCGGTTCCCATCCAAACATCCAAGTCACCATCACCTCCTAAATCTCCAACTCTCATACCATTAGAACTATTCTCCACACCACCTACATCTCCAAACCCATTTTTGGAAGACTTGGAGGACTTACCTCCTAGGCCAAATAATCCACCTCCACTACCATCCTTTGGTACAATTGATCGAATAGCTCATGAGTCTCCACGTCCATCCTTTGACCCAAAGGCCCCGTTAGGGCCTCAACCTCGTCTTTTCCATCCTATTCACGATGACATTCATGGACCTTTGTATGGGGACCATGCCCTACCTCCAACATCCTTATCTCCTCATATCGAGGACATTGATGAATCCATGTGGGAAGATCACCCACATTCTAAAGCAGAGATAGAAGCCGAACTAAACCACCTCCACAACTTCTCCAATAAGGTGGATTCCCACCTTAGTAAAACTATGCAAATGAAAAATGCTTTGCTAGCCTCCCTAATCACTCCAACCACCAACACCAACACCAACACCAACACCAACAACTCTAATATTCCACCACCACAAAATCATGAACCCTATTACCCACCTAGACACGGTTGCTCAAATTGTGAGCGAACCACCCACATTAGCGAACGGACCCGGGTGATGGTCTATGAGCTTCAAGATGAAATGAGGTTCATCCTCAACCACATTCTAGAGCGAATCAATGCTCTTGCTCATCCACCACCTCAATAGGAGGGTACTGGTTTTTCGTTTAAAAATTCTAAGTTATTTTTCTATTTTCTAGGATTTTTCTAATTTTTTAGGACTTTACTTATGTACTAACACATCATTGTGTTCCTTTTCATGATTTTCATATCATGAAAATTTTAACAAGTGAATGATGTTTCTTATATTGTTGTTGATTATTACTTGGTGATTGGAAATGCTTATATACTTGTGATGATGCTTATTACTAACATTTTTTTTGTAGCTTTCTCACAATCCATGTATCTTTCTCTTGGCACCCAATTTAGGGGGAGCATTGGCCAAGGGGGAGATAATGGCTCGGGCTCATTATATCTTTCGCCTCACCTCTTCTTTTTGTTTCGACAAAAAGGGGGAGAAATATTATAGAACTTGGACTTTGACTTTCTATAAAGTCAACTGTATACTTTGACTTTATGAAAAGTCAACATCATACTTTGACTTATGAAAAGTCAAAATTGGACAAACTAGTCATAAGATAAAATAAACTTTTTATTATCATCTTATCTAACTCACTAGTTCTTTCAAGTTCTAAAATTAATCTCATATTTTTATAGCTCTTGTACAAACTTTACATCTTTTATAAAATAAAATTTATGTTTTGTCCTCAACAAAAGGGGGGGGGGAGATTGTTAATACAAATATCGTCATTAAACGTTATTTATATTTTATGATCTTTACCTAAGTTTTGTTAACGACAAAAGTAAATTTAATTTTTGTAAAGCATAAAAGCTTGTCAAGATTAATAGATATTAAAACAAGCTTTTCCTTAAATAATATCTTCATCACTCAAGCATTTACATTTTGATTAGTCATATATATCAATTAACTTTGATATCCCTCTAAACCATAATGTATGTTAACATTTTTTAATCAAACATGTTTTAGTTTCTTAAAACAAAATATTACACATGTATTTAGATTTAACATATTTCTAAAAATAGAAAACAACATATGACATCATGTGGTGCATCATTGAAATCTTTAGAGGATTTCATAAGATATTTTGTGTAGATTTGGACTCTACATATCTTACATGATCTTGGTTAGATTTGGTTGACTTTGGTAAGATTTTGGTAATCTTGCTGTCAGACCTGGCGGCACCAAAAGTTTACACGGGCGGAACCATATTTTTGGTTCCGTGGTCCGTCGTGAATGTTTTGGCTATAAATAGCAAGCCAACCAAGTTGTTTTCTCATCCCTTTTTAGCATAATCACATTCATTCCTTCTCTCTAACACTTCAACTCAGTTTCATATCATTATAGTGATCCTCTTTTGTAGCAAAGAAGATCAAGACATATTCAAGCTTCAACAAATAGTTGGAAGTCTTGTTTGTTTTGTTGTTGTATGATCTAGTCTTGTTCATACATCATTGTTTTACCAAACCCTTATAAACTTATGAGTGTGAGTGGTTAGTATTTAATCCTTAAAATACATTATGTGTGGGAGTGGTTGTACCCTTGCAAAAGAACTCGACATCTAGCTTAGTGTCGAAAATAGTGTGTAAGCGAAGTGTAAAGGT
The DNA here is from genome assembly GCA_019973895.1 of Chrysanthemum seticuspe. Lineage (NCBI taxonomy): Eukaryota > Viridiplantae > Streptophyta > Magnoliopsida > Asterales > Asteraceae > Chrysanthemum > Chrysanthemum seticuspe. Next base: position 155,419,644 of record BPTQ01000009.1, read on the forward strand.
TTCTCCGCCGGTGAAAGGAGCTTGTTGACTAGTGAAGTTAAACTCTCGAGTTGGAGACTCGGGGAGTGGAGTAAGGCAAGGAAAAAGAGTCCTTGTAGACCGAACCACTATAAACAACTTGTCATGGTTTAATTGTTTCTTTCCTTATTTACTCTTTATATATTGCTTGCATATTGTTTGATATCTTTGATCAATATCAATTGATCATTACAATAAGTTTCAAAACAAAGTTTTTAATCGATAAACTATTCAACCCCCCTTCTAGTTTTTCACATAGCCTTTATATGTTATGTGATATTAACTAACTACACTGGTTAGTTAACCCCCATATAAACCCATTTGTTACTCTCATTTTAAAGTAAGATACCCCTAAAGAAACCCTTTAAGCCATTCATTTCGTTTCTTACACCCAATATAAATTGTTTCGTTACACCTATACACCTTAGCCTACCCTATATAATAAAGTCCGTGATTGCAATGGGAATGTGATAGTAGATATTTTTGATTTTCGTGTGTTTACTACTATCACTGTTATCCAGATTTATTATAATAGTGAAGTGGTGAAATTTTACACCATTAGTTTATTTTATGTTGAAAAACAAAAAAAAAAAAAAAAAAAAAATAGAAAAGAAAAAAAAGAGAGAGAAGAAAAGGTGAGATTGTGAGATAATCGGTGTGTTTAAACTTAACCGATTCTATAGTTTGAGCTAATCAATCATTCATTGGTACATGTTATAAACCAACAATGTAAGTTTTGTATTAGTGGTTGATATCGCCACTATTTGTTGTACTATATTTATGGATTACAAGGGAGTTAGCCGTTAAGGGAAAGCCAACTAAAGTTTATGAGATGATGATTAAGACATCATTGAGTCTAATTCGTGTATACCTACTAAAGCATGAGTTTCCATGTTAAAGCGTGAGTTAGTCTATGATTTGTGTCTTTTTTGTGAGAAGGTCGGAAAGTAATTAACCACATGTTTCTTTTTGTTTGGACTTAATCTATCTGTTTGTTATTTCATTTAACACCAATTATGTATGTTTTCCCTTATTCTTTCCCACCTTGTGAAAATATCTAATGCACTAAAATTTTAGTGACCATCCGGTTTTTGAGTGATCAAATGATGCGCCAACGATCTATGGTGTATATTTTGGTGACCATCCTTTATGTAAATAGCGCTTCAACGATCCAAGTTGTACTATTCTAGTGACCATCCATTGTTTGAGTAAATCAAAATCGGCGCCGACAATCTAATATGTTTTTGTATAAGATATTTGAACATAAGCCAGGTACTACCCTTAAGCCTTATCATATTTAACCCAATTTACCATTTTAGACTTGTTACTCCTTAGCTATAGTAGTGGAGATGTGTATCCTTGCCAAGCTTATGATAGAATACTTGTCATGACTGAGCAATTGAGCGAACTACTTAAAATGTTACCACATAGATTAGTTGAGTGATTTCATTTTCTTATTTCGTGATGTGTTTGGTTGTGCAGTTGCGATTAAAAGAATAAATGCTTAAACCGAAAAATTCTAGACGATGTTTAAGATACATTTTCATAAGTTTTATCTAGAGTTTAATTGAGGACAAGTAATGTTCAAGTGGGGGATATTTGATGACATCAAATAAGTTCATATTATTAGCATCATTTATCCTATGTATATTGTTTGTTTTATATTATTATGTATAAGATTTGATACTTAATCGCTTAAATGTTTATATTTTAGTTATTTACAAGCAATTGGTGAAAGTTAGATATTATGGACACATTTGAAGCTAAATGGATCAAGTTAGAGAAAGTCCACAAAACAAACAAGAATACGTCGTATCACTCTAGCCAAATACGCCGTATACCAAGACTTGGACGATTATGAAAATCATTGCCTGACTTTGAAGAATACGCCATATCCAATTATTGGATACGTCGAATATGAAACTTTGGTCAACATGAAGATCTGACTTATTTTAGTCCTGACACGCCGTATGAAGACAAATGAATACGCCGTATCAACTTTAATGACTTCACCAGAATTCCAAGATAAGAAGACATCATACACCGTATGAAGATTTGTGATACGCAATATCACTATGGCGGTGTACGAATATTTCAAAATATAATAATCTTGGACCCCACGCGAACTTACCTTGATACGCCGTATCGGATAACCCGATACGCCTTATCGACCCTGTTTCCAGAAATTATAAATAGAAAACCCTAAGTCCGTGATAACATCAAATAGTCCTGAATATTAAGTGTCAATTTCCCCCGATAATGCCCGTATTTTATATCATTTATATGGATTTACGCTTGTTTTCCTTTATATTTCACTTTCAGTTAAAATACGAGCATTGGAGCTAAAGAGACGCGGATTTGGAGAGTTAATTAAAGATTTATCATAGTATGCTCACTTTGAAGAAGTTACGGCGTAAATCCTCTCTCACATTACGCCGTAACTAAAGCGTGGCTCAGAAAACCAACTCAACAGAAGATTACGGCGTAACTCTCCCGAAGATTACGACGTAATCAACTAGGTCAAATGAGGTTCCGCGCCGCTGCAAGCTACGCCGTAACTCTTGCATCAATTACGGCGTAACTAAGATTTATTGAAGATACGGCATAACCCCTTTCATAGTTACGCCGTAACCAGCATTATTAGTGCAAATTATGAAGAATTGTATGTTACGGCGTAACTCTTATAATTAGTTACGCCGTAACCAGATCTGGCCTATAAATACCCCACGATTTCCAGCATTTCAAATCATCCCATTTCACACAAAGTGAACGTGAGTAGAAGTCGAGGCAGATCTAGAGGAGCATACGGAGCTATCTCCAAGGGAGAAATCACTCCCCTACGATAAGCATTAGCATTTTATCTTTTCTTTACTTTCAATTCATGTATTTCGTAATGTTAAACATTGAATCGATTGTTATAGTTAATATGAGCGGCTAAGCACCTCTAGGTGTTGGCCTAGTTTTGATTCCTTAATTGTTTTGTTTGCGTTTACATTACTTTCGTATAATTATTTCTAAGTGTATGCATGTATAGTTTATTGGTAGCTACCCTTGTTTCGGTAGTTTTGAATGGCGGTAGAGGCTAGTTACTTAGGAGATATGACCATCTGACCCTAAGTGAGTAGACTGAGACGGGAAGGGTAAGATATGACCAGCTGATGACCCTTTCTACTTGTGCGATTTGACCAACTGATCACCTACCGTTTGGATGAACTTAAGAAGTAGGGGGTGAGTGTTTAAGATGCTAGCGCCCGGGCACTCACTATTATAAATCTAGCATGTAGCGGTACTTAATGACTTGGCTTAGGGGACCAGGAACAATTGGACTTATGACGGGGCACCTGATTTCTCCAGTGGGACCCTTTGCTGATAGGTTAGGACGAACTTACCAAATGTTGTCCTAGCGACTTTGACCCCACCTGAAGTAATTGGAAGTAACTAGACGTAAACATTACTAATTAGGATGATTAACTATGTTAGCACCACTCTCTTCTATTGATCACAACCCTCGTCTTTATTTGCTTCAGTAGTTAATTATATCAAAATCATATTAAAATCTGTGACACCTAGACTTAGTTTAAATCCGCACACATAGCTCTTGGGACGATCTCAGTTTTACCGATTACTACACTACACTTGACCGGGTACACTGCCCGTTAGTGCATTAGGGTAAACCATAGGTATAATAAAATAAAAAATAACATCAATTATGACATCTATACGTAGATGCCAAACATTTATTTTTACCTCTAACAAAATAACTATCCGAACACACTTTGTTTTCTTCGCTTTCTTATCCGCATCAATTATGAACTTGTATAAGCTCATAACATATTGAAATAAGCCAAAATATGACTTATCTATACTACATATAAAGAGAAAACACATTTTCTTAAAAGTAAACATAAAAAATAAATAATGTTATTAGACTAAGAGGGTGTTTCTTTTCGACTTAATGAGTGAACACAAACCTTTATTTCTTCTAATTAGGAGGTCTACAAATCTTCTCTCTCTCAATTGAGAGACTAAAATAGATATCTCTAAAAACCACTTAATTTAGTAAACAACCTCTAAAATACTCTTACTTACAAAAGGCAATGTAATCTATTACATATTTAAATACTTAATTACAATATAAACCACTTTCTTAACTCTCACTTACTTCACACTCATATATGCGTAAAAAGAAAATTGCACAAACTAATTGACGCTATTATACACCGTCGCTGCTATACACGGATAAAATATAACACACATATCACATAAATTCTTAAAGATAAAAAAATAAGCTTGAATTACCGACCGAATTTGTTAATTAAGCTTAAAAATAAGCTTAAACTAACCAACCAAAATTGATGAATATGATGTTTGGTTTATAAATTGTTTGGGTATCGTCTTTCTAGAACTACTCGTAGTGCATCGGTCGAATCACTCGGTCAACCACCTTGACGATGCATCCTCCCCATTACGGCCCATTATAGGCAACACGTCCTAAACGGAAAAAGAGAACGTAGTTTTATGTACGTCCGAGTTGTTGTGAGAGAGAAAACTGATGTGTTAGTGGTGTCTTCGGTCCTCAATATGGTTGCATTACGGGTAGCCTAAACCTCGGTGGAATGCGGAATTCCAATTTTCGAAACACACCCATTCCCGTGGGTTTTAATCTATGGGTTTCATATCCACATTTAAACCCAGAACTACTATCAAACAAACAAATGTATCACTAACCCACCCGTTTTCTCATTTATGCACCTGTACAGCAATAATAATATTTGTTATCTCCGCCCACAATCATCTTCTTCCATCTCTTTCTTTCTTATCAAGATACATTCCAGGTTCGTTCTTTCTTTTGTTTACTTTACTATTTAATTCATCAATCTAAACTAAGTTTGCTTTGATTGTTCTATCTAAAACTAGGTTTCTAATAAACAAAAGTCTGTAGCAATTTAAATTAATGAATTAATTAGGGGGTGTTTGTTCAAGCTTTTTTGTGGGCTTACGAGCTTATTTGATTTCAGCGTATATTTCATAAGCCCAAATTTTTCGTCTTAATGATAAGCTTATTACTATATAATAAACTTATAAGTCTCGAAATAAGCCGTAAAATTTGAGCTTATGAAATATAAGCCGAAATCACGTAAGCTCGTAAGCCCACATATAAGCTTAAACAAACACCCCCTTACTATATTGATATTTGGAAAATGAAATCTTATTATAATAAGGAATTAGACAAATATTTAGCTTTGTGAATGAGTAAACGATAAAAGATTTGTTGCAATTGAGCTTACATGAGAAAGGTTAGAGGCTTTATAAGTCAGAAAAGTTTGCGTTTGTAAATAAAATATACTAGTTGTATCTAGAATTTCTGTCATATGTATATTGTGTATAATTAAAGAGTCTTGATCCTTCATGAGAACGGTTGTAAATGAGACACTGCAGAGAGCAAATCTGCACATGGTGACCCATTTTGATGAAAATGTTGGGTTTGGCAAGTTAGATTAAAACATTATAAAGGCGAGAATGAGCAATCTTGTGACTTGTTTTAGTTTTCTGTGGCTTATTTATTTGAATGGGAACTTGATCTTTGAATCCGTTGCAAGTCACTTTTCCATTGACTAACCGACTATAGTCTGTTCTGTTCCTTTAATTGACACTTTAAAGAAGATTTGTTTAGTTAGGCAAGCTTTAAGTTGCACTTTTAATTCTACGAGTTATTGGAATGTTTTATGTACAGTTAAATACTAGTCGTTTGGTTGGTTTTTATGATATTTACTTGCACACCTTTTAGATTGATTTTGCGGATTTAGTTTGGAGAATAGCAATACTGAGTTAACTATCTACGGAAGGCATTTGTTTTGTTTAAAGATGGGGTGACCTTTTAATATTCTGTATAGTTATGTGGTTGACGTATGTGCTGATCCTGCTTCTGTTGCGGGGTTCTTTGATGTAAGGCAATACATACCTTAGGATTTTGGGTATACTTGGAGGTGCACCTTCAGTGTATTAGTATTTGTTTGAGAACAAGATTCTTTTTTGACACTATTGCGTAATGCACATTGTGAGGATTACAGATCATGGTATAAATCTAACAAATGTTGATGTTATAATAGACCAGAGATGCTAAGAAACGTTCATTTTTCTTATATTATGATTGTTATAATGTTGTCCTTTTCCTCAAGCAGGTATTCCGTGTTGTTTTATAGAGAACGAGGACATTTTATTTTTGGTTAAAGTTCCACCACTCGGCATAGTCCAATAGCCGCAGTGTTTGATATCAACATTGTGAACCATCTGTTAGATTCTTAACTACAATGTCCAACCTTGTATTGTCTTGAACCCCAAACACAGTGCCTTTTGACCCCTAGCAAGATTCTATAAAGAACAATGTCTCAACTTAAACTCTCGTCATGGGTGTCCCCCTCAGATGACCTGCTTACCAATCATATATATGCTCAAAATCATTCTAGATTATATCAATCCAATGTCTCTCCCCCTTCAAGATTATCAAATTTCCCATCAGTTAAATGCAATCTTCGTGATCTCCGCCAACGTATAGCCACCGTGAAAAATACACAAAAAATCACTGAAGCAATGAAGCTCGTAGCAGCTGCAAAGGTCCGACGAGCCCAAGAAGCAGTAGTTAACAGCCGGCCATTTTCTGAAGCACTTATTGATGTTCTCTACAGCATCAACCAACAAGCCCAGTTAGAAGACGTTGACATACCTTTAACAGACATTAGGCCTGTAAAAAAAGTTGCCCTTGTTGTAATAACAGGAGAACGAGGTCTTTGTGGCGGTTTTAACAACTTTATTCTTAGAAAAGCTGAAACCCGAATTGCTGAATTAAAGAATCTTGGATTGGATTACACTATTATTAGCGTTGGGAAAAAGGGTAATTCTTATTTTATGAGAAGACCTACAGTTTCGGTTGATAGGTTTATTGAAGGAGAGGGGTTTCCAACTGCAAAAGACTCTCAAGTGATTGCTGATGATGTGTTCTCATTGTTTGTAAGTGAAGAGGTTGATAAAGTCGAGCTATTGTACACAAAGTTTGTTTCTTTGGTTAAATCTAATCCCGTGATTCATACTTTGCTTCTGTTATCTTCTAAAGGGGAGATTCGTGATGGAAATGGTAATTCTGTTGATGCAAGTGAAGACGAGTTCTTTAGACTAACTTCAAAAGAGGGGAAATTGGCTGTGGAAAGGGATAGAATGATGACCAAAAGAGACGGGTTTTTGCCGACTATGGAATTCGAACAAGACCCTGCTCAGATTCTTGATGCATTGATGCCTCTTTATTTGAATAATCAGATCTTGAGGGCGTTGCAAGAGTCATTAGCAAGTGAGCTTGCTGCTAGGATGAATGCAATGAGTAATGCTACTGATAATGCGATTGAGTTGAAGAAGAGTCTTTTGAATGTTTATAATCGTGAAAGACAATCGAAGATTACCAACGAAATACTGGAGATTGTTGCTGGTGCTGAAGCACTTCTGTAGCTTAGTTGGTGATCAATAGGATTCTGTTGTATGTTTTATTGAAATAGGGAAAGCATCATAGTTTCAGTCGGCTAGCTTAGTTTGGAGACTTTAATGTTAGGGATGGATTCGGTGACTCCATTATAATGAAAAAAAAAAAAAAAAAAATGTTGTTTGTTGATACTATGAAACATAACGAGAACTATCCTCACATTTATAGTGTTTATATCATTCATTTTCTTCGTGGCGCTTGTTATTTCTTTGTTCAATTCCAAACTATATCAATGGATTTCGATTCTTAATTTGCTACAAAGGTATATGCCCCAGAAACTTGTGTCCTGAGCTAACTGTGTGATTGCCCATGGTCAGAATCAAGCTAGCTTAAACTGGAAGCTATGTGGAGAATACATGAATCTAAATGGCTCTCAACCCACAGCATTGCAGTAATGAATGCATGAATCTACATGATTCAACCTAAAAATCAAGGGCGCATGTAATTCCTATTTAAAATTCAGATAACGATATCTGAAAAAGATTATTTTAAGAGTCATTACGTGCTATTAAAATAATGTCTAAAACATGGTATCAATAATTAAATTTAAACAATATTAACCTTAACAATATATCAGTTAAAGAAAGTCAAATACTTCATCTAACAAAAATATATACAACATATTAATCGATATTTATACATAATGGAAATTTTATGTAACAATCTGCGCGTGTACGGGCATTGTAACTATATAAGTATAAAAGATTTAACATAAGTTTAAAGAAAAATCTTATTTAACAGCACAGTGTATGCACAATGCAAAAATTCGCGCGTGCACTTGTATTGTAACTATATATATAAACAAAAAGTTTACGTAATTTAAAAAAAAAAAAAAAAAAACATATTTAACAACTTCGTATATTAAAAATGAAATAAAACATAAATGATATAATTACTTTTGGATACTCATAACAAATTGTAGGGATGTTAAATGATATCAGAATCGATAAACTTAACAAGAAAACAAGCACACTCAACATACTTTTACTTTAACCAAACATCTTTGCTCTTTAACTAAATATTTTTTCATGGTTATGATTTTCGTACAGTTAAGAGAATGAGATGTACATTTTCGTATCACAATTTTGGTAAACATACAAATTAAGCCCAATAATAGCAGCCCTACCCTCATCCATTAGCATAGTAAAACTTTACCTTATTAGCCACACTATAACTTGTTCAATCCATGAACTTTTTTTGAGCTACGCATGAACACGACCAATTATGCATTCGCATGTTAAATTGACCTTTTTAACAAATAATGCTTATATCATACATCTTTGACTTTGAGAATATTTAATATGTAATATAGATTATTCATAATTTATAGCTCAAAAGTGGTTTACTTGAACACGATACATCTTAGACTATAGCTTGGAAATGAATTATTTTACATAATTATTTGCATATGCATCACATGAAAATGAAACAAATTGTGGACTTCGAATAAATAACTTTAGATTCTGAAAGTGATGAAGAAATAATGTCAATTATTTTAATTTAGTCAATGCAAAAGAAAATCCCTTTTATTTGTCATTTTACTTTAAATCAATGGTTACCCCAAGTTTCTAACTGATTAGGTATCCTCTAGATGACATATGGAACATATTAATGGTACCACACGATGCTAAGAAAATCCCTTGACACATGATCGAGAGTGTAAAAGGGCATGAGGAACACCGAACAATATGTGCATCTATTCCACCATTGGTTTTGTTATCTCAACCTTGAATTGTTTAAGTATATTTTCGTCTAATTTAATCATGCATGATGTATCATTAGGAAGTCAGCTAGTGAAACATAAATCCTTGTATATATATGTAGGAAAAAGAAAATCCATACAACTAAATGAAAAGAAATAATTTATTTACAGCTCAACACGACAGCTTTTAATGTTCTTAAATTCATCAGCTACATATTTTGACTCATTAATTTTAAAACTGTTCATAACTTGATTTCACTCGAAAAGCAATAATCGAATGGAGAATAAAAATCTAACACAATTCTTGAAAATAATCTAAAGAGTTTATAGATCGATAGGTTATCAAACTTTTCAACTTTAGTCGCTTAAGTTACCAAACTTTCATCATGTTCATTTAGGTTACTTGACTTTTGGGAAGTATTTAACCTCTATATTTTCAGTGTAATCCATAAATGTATTTTTTTGGGTAAGTTAAGTAACATAAATGTCGCGTTTTACAAATTCAATAACCTAAATGGCAACCCCATATCTTTTATATAATAAAGGAATTACATCATTTCGGAGTGATTTTGTCAATTCATTCTTATTGAAAAAACAATCGGTCCAATAGGAGAGCTCGATTTCGCCACGTAAACAAAATCGTGTGATGTGATTGGTTAATAAAAGTCAAAATTAAATTGATTTTGGTCAAACTTTAATAAATTTGGTGGAGAAATTTGGTTGATAAAAAAAAACACATAAAAATATAGGTGTCAAATTTGTGAAAACAAAAACTTAAAAAAAGAGGAGGTAATTAATAAAACTTTAGTAGTTGAATTTTTAAAAATTATATAGAGTTAAGTGTAATACTATAAATCTCCATGTTTTTTTTAATAACTTTGAATTATAAACAAATACCCCCTTATATTTTATATTATTTATACTTTACATCTTAAAAAATACAATGTATATGTTGTTTTAAAATAACAACATGTAAATTTGCATAAGATTATAAGTATAAATTTTTTTACTATATACGTTCAATAAGGACTCATTTATTTCATTTTTAAAAGTTTAACCTATATGGACACGAGTTTACATTTTAAATACGGCTAAATTACTGAAAACGGGAATATAATTACCAAATTGTAAGCACGAGTTACTTTAATATAAAAATAAATATATGCGATTGTACTTATAACAATGACTCATGTAATTCTTATTTATTTATATAAAGATATTTAGAAAGACATTTTTAAAAAAATTTAAGGAATATAATTTAACTTTATCAACGCTCATTATGTGCTATTAAACTTGCATCATGTGTACAACATAATATCAGTAGTGAAATTTAAATAACAACATCAATATCTTTGTCAGCTAAATAAAATTAAATCTTGAGTTACCTAACATAAATTTTACAAATATTTTACCAAATTCTAATGAATATTAATGCATAATGAAAAACTCGTGCATAAGTATTATTTGTATTTATATCACAATTTTCATGGGCAAATTTTTAGAGCATCCGCATTGCACCAAGTCTTTCAATGACTTGGTGCATTTATGGCAATAAAGGCTAAGCTATTTTGTCTTGAAACATTTATTAACAATGCTAGCAAGTAAGAAGTTATTGCTTCAAACGCTTGGCTGCTGCCGAGTTTTTCTTTCAAACCAAGAGAAAAGGCTTTCATTGCAATGGCAAAAAGCTTTTGAAAAGCTTTTTCAAATAGTGAAAAGCTTTTGCAAAAACTATCCATTGCAGATGCTCTTATATGTGTATATACTGAACTAAAATGTTAAAATAAATTTGATTTATGTGTAAACTTCGTGCGTGCACGAAACTTATAACTATATAATTATATGCAATTACATTTAAAGACAAAATATTCAGTATTAATACATAATAATTTTTTTGTCAAAACCCCGTGCGTGCACGGGTATTATAACTAGTAGTCTAATAACCCGTTTGCACAAAAAAGAAGTTTGGTAACTTAGACAAATAAAGTTGAAAAGTTGGGTAACCTATCTATCTATAAACCCTAATCTAAATTGGTTCATGGTAAGAAGCTATTAAATAATGCATCATTATATACTAGACGAGTACTCGTGCATAGCAACGAGATATATGCACGAGATTTTATAGCGGCAAATAGTTGTAGTGATAAAAAAAGTTTACGGGTTATAAACTAAAAATAATATGGAGTAAAAGTTTAAGAATTTAAAAATTAAACACGATTTAAACTGAATAAAAATATTATGGGTTATGAGTAATAAACGAAAATAATAATAAAAATTATCATTTTCATATATAGTTTTCTTAATTTTTCATTTTTAAGAATACGTGGTTTTCCTTTATATATTGTATAGATTTCTTAAATAAAAGTAATCAAACATATTTGTTTGAATCAATTCTGTAAATTTAAAAATCTTTATATAAATTCTCATTATATATTATAGGTTACTAGAACGGTCTATTCTCTACTTTTCTTATTATTTTTGAAGGCCACTAATTGAGATTCCACAACAATATTTGCAACAACAAACTTTCACTTAATATCTTTGGTGTTGATATTCACACCATTTTTTTTTATAGTTACACCACTTTGTACAAGTTGTATAGTACAGCGTACAATATTGTAATGCGCAAATTGTGGTGCGAGTATCAACGCTCTATCTTTAAACATACATTTTACACTTTTAATCCTGAAATTTGGGGGACCAGGACTCCCTACCTTGATAAAGGTCGCCATTGGTCTATATGCATTAAAGATAGGTTTTTTTGCAAGACTATAGAATTTAACCACAAAATTCATACAGTATTAGATTACAAAATTCATAAACGAGCCACTTGGGTTTTAGTTATACGAATATCCATGTGGATCTTTAGTTTTTGATGCCCATGTGCCATCGACATTATGCATCTTTTTAAGTTTTAGCTTATTTACGCCATAATCCACGCTTAAATCAAACTAGAGTTGACTTATTTGTTAACTAGGGTTATGTCATTGATCTCACAACATTCCTACCTTCAAGCAAAGTGGCTGCGCCGTTTCCTTCGCTTTCAGTTTAACCCTCAAACTTCAAAACTTTTATCGATTTTAGCTAGTCAACATATTGTTAACCTTAATGTAGTACGAAGTATATGTTATCTAATCTTTTATGTAATAAAAGAAAACATATTTTAGAAGCTAATTAAAATGATGGAAGTAATATTTTGCTGGTGTGTTAAAGTTGAGAAAGCTTATTGACTTGTTGAGTTGTCAGTCAAAATTAAAACAAACTCGTCACTATGAAAAAAAAAGAAAGAAAAAAGAAAGAAAAGTAAATACTGTTATACTCATTTGTCAACTTTATATAACGAGTTAACGAGCTAACGTTAAATTCAAATTTATGAATTTTAGAGTAAGATTATTAGGTTAAATAATTTTTTATATGTTTTGAAACTTAGAAGATATCCACGAAATTAAATTCTAACATAAACACTCTGAATTATTATTATTATTTCTAAGTTAAACTAATTGTAATAACAAAAGCCTTATGTAGGAATCCCGTTGGCAATAACCACTATAGTAGTTGCCGAACTATTAGGCCTCTTTTTCTGCATTCAAACATATGACAGAGGTTTAAAACTACATGTATAGAAAAGGATTTGCTAAAATGTTATATGAACCATTTTGAAGTAATTATCATTAATTAAACGGGTAAACGGATGAGGTTTTTGTTCAGGTTACATGTCATGGCCTCACCTGGTTAATCCCAGGACCGTTTCCGATCCTTCTTTGGCCACCCCCAAATGTATACACCTAGCGAGGTTGTAACACTTGACCTCTTAGAAGGAAACCAAAAACTTTACCACCAGGCCATTAATCATTTGGTGGTGGTAAAGTAGTTGTCATTAACCATATAATCATATATGCATGGTTTTACCTTTTGTACGTTGTCTTTATAGTTTTAGCAAATCAGTAAACATTCAAAAGCTGCAAGTAAATATTTTTAGTAGACTATCTGTTTATACTGGCTTCTTGTCGCCGGCGAGCTTCGTTGACATGATGCACTTAGGGAGGACGGAGTGGAGCTCGGCTAGTTGATCGAGTTGGTGAACCCGAGCGGCTACACCGCCCCGAGCAAATCGGGTACCTTGATCGAGTAGCAAAATCGAGTTCCAAGCCCGATGGTGAACCCGTGATTCTCTTTGAAAAAGTAGAGCGTTTGGAAGGGAAGGAGTGGGAAATTAAAAAAAAAAAAAAAAAAAAATTGCAGTTGTTTTGCAGGTGGGAAGGAGGAAGACGACGCTTTGGAAGGGAAGGAAAAAAAAAAAAAAAAATCGGGTACTAGGGTACCACTCCGTCCACGTAGGGTAGTGTTAGGGTAGTATTGGGGTAGTTTTGAGTTGGAAGGTTTTTATTGGATGGAGGTGACGTGGCACCCTCAGGGTATTAGGGTAAGAAACTTGGACTCCCTCCCCCCTTAGGCATAGATGATACCTCCAAATTAGAATTTTAAAAGGTTAACAATAGTTAACAAAATGGGACAAACCTGCATTAACCCAAGTGGTATCCACACTTCCGCATCCCTATATAAACCCACAGCCAACTCTTATATCAAATCACATCCAAACTTTAAACAAGTGAGTTCCAAATGTTCTTTTCTCACACTTAACAAGAATTTCTTTAAACTTCAGTCTTCTGAATATTTTTTATTTTTATTTGCATTCCCCCCCTCTGATTTCCCCGCTTCTATGTTTCCCTTTCTGTGAATCTTCTGTATAAGAAAAAAACTTTTAAAGATTAAAGTTAACTGTTTCTATGCGCTTTCATGCATATATCAAGAACAAAACAGCAAACTTGATTTTGGAATTCATTTTCCAGCAGGTGCTTATAGAATAGTGATCCATCTTTTTTGTACTGGATTCTATTATTATCACTTTTATTTTATTTATTTATTTATTTATTTGGTATATCTTATTAGTTTCAACAAAATCACACCTTTGCAAGGGCTTATTTTCGTCCCTTTAGGTTGATTATTTCTACAGAAAATAAGGTTAAACTTTTACAAACCTTATTTCTAAGAGTTATTTGTTTATATTTTTACTTTTTGTTTTATTTATAAGAAAAGAAAAGATTAATGATGTCCACAACAATGGATGTCTGGAACAACGTTGGTTTTCAACAGTTTCCAACTGCTGGTGGTGAGCTTATGGAAGCACTTTTACCTTTTATCAAAAGTGCTTCGACAGTAAATTACCCAGATACCCTTGCTTTTTCCTCTCCGTCTAATTCTTATTCATGCCCTTCTTCATCTTTTTCTCCTTCTTTAAACCAGCAACTACACGGGTCACACATTGACCTGTTTACTTACGAACAACCCGATTTATCATTCGGGTTGAACCAACTAACCCCATCGCAGATACACTATATGCAAGCCAAATTCAGTATTCCAGATGCCCAGCTCACTTGGGTCCAAAGCCCATACCCATGAAGCAATCTGGGTCACCTTCAAAACCTGCAAAGCTTTACCGGGGAGTAAGACAACGGCACTGGGGTAAATGGGTCGCGGAAATCCGTTTACCTAAGAACCGTACCAGACTTTGGTTAGGTACTTTTGACACACCTGAAGAAGCCGCGTTGGCATATGACAACGCGGCTTACAAGCTGCGCAGTGAAAATGCCCGTTTAAACTTCCCCCACTTGCGTCACAATTGGTTATTCAATGGAGCAGCCTGCAAATACAGCCCGCTCCACTCGTCCGTCACCGCCAAGTTAGACGAAATTTGTCAAAGCTTGGCAGATGGAAAGAGTATTGATGGTCGTAAAAAGCCATGCAAGTCAACGATTAAGTCAAAGACGGCAGCTGAGGAGGGAAAAGTTGAAGGGTCAGAGAGTGACGGCTGTTCGGGTTCCAGTAACTCGTCACAGTCATCGGGGTTGATGTTTCCGGAGCTCGCGGTGGAGGAAAGTGTGTGGTATGATTCTGAGAATTTTTCATTGGAAAAGTGCCCGCCTTATGAGATTGATTGGGGTTCCATCTAGTGTGATACATTTGGATTATATTTTTGTTACATTTGGTTCAAGTGGTGTTAGTGTATAGTGTTTATTAAGGGGTTACTGCATGCAATCGAGTTTTTTGGCAATTGCAGGGCTTTGTGACTTCCTGATTAGCGGCTAGTTTGCTACATTTTAATTTCTTTTCTTTTGTATGTAAGTTAGGTATATTGGCTGGTGTTTTTTTTTTCTCTTGGCCAAATTACTTGGTTTATTTTTAGTATACTGTCCTCTTATACTGCGTATGTTTCTTTTTAGTTGTAAGTTATCATATTAGCACTTGTTTTATTACTCTTGGTTTACATTCTAATGTTCAGCATGCTATTTATTCTCATCACTATGAAACAAACACAACTCGAGACCGACACGAAAATAAGCATGTTATGGTTGGGTTTAAATGGGTTTTGGGTCGACCCATCTTACCCGTTTATTCAACAGGCCGTGTTCGAGTTGGTGATGGATTAAACAGGGCGACCTGCCAATCCGTTAAAAAAAAAATTCTTCTTAAAGTTATACATAATTGGTTAAACGGATCGCCAACCTATGTAACCTGTTCAACTTGTGTCACCTTTCAACCCGCCAAGCCATATAAGTAAACTAGGTCGTTTTCGGGTTACGCGTAAACAGGTTAGGGTTACACGGCTGACCCGATTATTTATACAGGTTGTATTCGTTTTAAGGTTCTCTGACCCACCAACCCTAACCAGTCAACCTGAATCCGACCAGATTGTCACTGATACTCCAAACACCTCCTTTGCGGAGAATGGGTGTTATACTGTTATTAGTGATGCCTTTAAACAAGCTATAAGTGTACTTTTTTGACAGCTATAAGTGTACTTTTTTGACAGCTATAAGTGTACTTTTTTGACAGCTATAAGTGTACTCAACAGGCCATGTCTCAATAGGCCATCAACCACGGCAGTGGCGGAGCTAGACAATTTTTTGTAGGAGGGCCAATAGTGTACTTCTAATGATGTAAGAGGGCCAAAGTGTAATAATTTTTTTTTACCATATGAAAATTGACAAAAAATACACTAAGATAAGAAAATTGTGGGAGAGCCACCACCCCCTTTGGTCTCTACTTGGCTCCGCCAGTGTACCAGGGTATTGCTCAGTATAATTGGTCCAATGGCAAACGACCTAGTTTTTTGTGTCACCTTTCAACCAGCCTCGCCTCCATAACATGTAGTCCATAAATTAAAAACCAGACAAGATTTAGAGGTGGCTCAATCTAAGTTAACAAACTTCACGACTTAACTTTACAAGAGAATTTGAATAATGTGTTGAAGAAAAAATATCACCAGTCAAAAGATGAAACTTTGAAATGTAGGCGGGTCGAGTTGTATGTAAAGCAAGAGAGTGTAAAATTTAGAAAAAAACTTCAAAGAGACAGACAATACCCTGTGTGGCCTGGCCCTATGGCAGGCCTACCCTGGTATTCCTACATACATTCTAAACTTACAGATTAGCAACTCATTGTAATTTAGGATTATAGTAAAGTCCTTGTATTGCTAAAATCACAAACCAGAGTTCAAGTGCAATGTTTTCAAACTCAAATACATGCTATGTATTTGCTCATGACAAGTTTCACAACCTGATATTGAATCTATATGCAGTATCTGCTTATGGTTGGATTGGTAGTTTGGCACTGGTACACTGGGTTGTGATGTGGGTGTTATACCAATGACAGTAACAGTAACTGAGGCTAGTAAAAGTGATACGTTCACCGCCGGCTTAGTTGTAGGCTTGTAGCGTAGTGATTTATTATCAAGTTTGGTCCTTATTTAGGGCCTTAGAGGCATTGTACATCTACTGTGAAGTTAAGTGTTGCATTTACCATAATTATTCGAAAGGCTTGCATTATATGTACTTGCAAAATCAAGACAAACCTAGCCGTCACAATCTTCACTTCTATTGCAGGTTGGGGAGTTGATAACAAGTGTAAAGCAAATGAATAGCATAAATGAAAGCCTGTATATGAAAGCAATTATATCAAAGTTCTACATCTAAGGAGTAATATTTGACATTTTCTCATTATATGTGATTTGTTTGGACGTCACGTGTACATTACATGTTTGGGGTTGAACACATGACAGTAGTCAAAATCATCATTTGTAATCAATTTCGATACTTTTAAAGTTAAACAAATTTTAAATAGGCTCCATAGTCCATACACAACATAACAAGAAACTAAAGATTCGACCTTATATATACACCAAAGGTGTCCATGGTGAACCCCAAGGGTCCTCACATATGAAGATATAAACTAAATGTGGAAACACCGAAACAGCAGCATATATGCAGCACAAAGAACACTAAAAACACAATGTATTCAGATCAGTAAAAATACAAAAACAGATCATTAAGTAAATGGCAAATCTAAATAACTGAACGACTTCATTCCAAGTGCTCTAATCATAAAACTTGCAAACATAAAGATAGTACATTTTCATCAAAGCGTACCTGCTAAACGTTAACCATACCAATGGTTTACGTTTCTGCATCACTAACTAGAAATGACAGATCTTTAACTTTATCCAAGTGAGGTCTCACGAACTTAGCAAAGAACTTAGAATCAGAAATGCTGAAAACTGTAGTAGTAGGCTTAAATTTCAAAATTTTCTCTCTTTCCAAAATCTCCAATACACGTAACCTAGGCTTAAGCCTCCCGTCAAGGCTAAAGATAAGAACCTTCGGGTATCGGAAAATGTATGAGTTATCAAATCTTCCCGAACTAAGCAAAAACTCAGCATTCTCTTTAATTTTCCTATCGGACAACGCAAATACAGTGGGAAACTTCCTAAACGTCGAAATGATATCAACTTCCGTATACCCTAATCCCCGAAAAACCTCCAGCTTTTGCTCCCAGCTCTCAAGCGACATTGAACCAACAGTCCTAACAGCGTAAACAAACATTTTCGATTCTTTATCAAAACCCATCTCATCAACCCTTCTAACAAACTCCTGAAAGTTCTCTTCTTTATGCAATAAAAATCTCGGATAGTTATAAAATAACGGCAGTATCTGTGACTCCTCAATCCCACAGCTTCTCATAAACTCAACATTTGGCACTAAAGTCTTATTCAAATCATAGCTAAAAAACCACCCAAAATTCTTAAGGATTCGCGAATCATACATCTTATCACCCAAAACCTTCTTTAACACCTCAACCGAACGTTCAATAAAATGAAGGGAAACACGGGTTAGTATCCGCGGGTCTGCTGACACCACATCAGCTATCTGAGTTGCTGATAAACCCATGTCCTGAAAAAAGTTTATTTTCGGTTTGATTGTTTGTTCAAGCCTGGAAGTTAGTACCTTCGGCCTAGTTTTCTCGATTTTCGCTAAAAGGGTATCTGAAAATCCTGATTCTTTCAAAAAAGATGCAACTGAACCACTTTTTTTGGGACTAGTTTCAGAAGCTAGGATTTGTTTGTCTAGTTGAGTAGTGGTTGAAAATGAGGAGAGCAATGGTGTATGATTATTAATGTAGTTTGTTTTGAAGGATACTAATGTTATTCTTTGAACTTTTGTTATAGACATTTTATCAAACAGGTGGTGTGCAGGATGAAAATTAGTGTAAGAACAAAGTAACTATGTTTGCATCAAGAAAGAAAGACTAGATTGTGCAAAATGAAAACCTAGCTATGAAGTTACTTTTAAATACCACAGGGTAACTTTCATGTCTTTCTTTGTTTGATTTTAGGAAATGGAGACATCTCAAGCCAACTATAATAGATGCTTTTGGCAATTGGTCTTGGTAAGATCTCGTATTCGGGTTTCACTTGATTTGAGAGGTTAAAGATCTAGCTAAGTTCTGAAGTGACTAGTACCGGTGGATATTTGCACCAAATCAACGTTACACATGTTCTTCAGTTAGGTTTGTAAGGGAGGAAATGGATCCAGTAAAATAAAAATAAGAAATAACGATGAAAAACACATATTTCAAATTTCTAGAAGGATAAAATTATTGAAGATGATTTATTTTTCTAGATTTATGAAATATGCAGTTATGGTTATTTATCATTTTTCGTATTTTAATTTTGGGTTAATTCCATATATCTCCACTTTAAATTTTTAAATGTCATATTTGCTCAAACAAAAATCATAATAATATATATATATATCTAATTTAAACACAAAATTTGTCATATATACCTATTTTACAAATTAATTCATTTTTGAATTTCAGAAAATCTTCACAGTTATTAATATAAAATAGAGTAAACTACACGGATGGTCCTTAAGGTTTGTCCAAAGTTTCACTCACAGTCCCTGAAAGTTTAAAGTTGCATGGATAGTCCCTATCTCTGAAAAGAATAACACCTATGGTCCCTTATTTAACTGCTGTTAACTAAGTTCCATTATAATTTACACTTTTAGCCCTTTTGGTTAACAATCGTTGCCTCGTCAGTCCTTTATCATAACGGACGTTTATAATTTAAGGATTTTCGAATTTAGGCACGTTTTTATACGTTTTCATCCGTTTTCGTCGGTTTTTATACGTTTTCGTCCATTTTTATACGTTTTTATCCGTTTTCGTCCGCTTTTATACGTTTTCATCCGTTTTTATACGTTTTCATCCGTTTTTATACGTTTCATCCGTTTTTCTTACGTTTTTAACCGTTTTAATACGTTTTCGCTCGTTTGCTTATATTTTTTTTTAGATTTTGGTCCTTTTTTATAAGTATTCATCTGTCTTTATACATTTTCATACGTTTTTATCCGTTTTCATATAATTTCATCCGCGTAATACGTTTTTTTTAATCCATTTTCGTACGTTTTTATACGTTTTTCTACGTTCTCATAAGTTTTCATTCATTTTTATCCGCTTTCTTATGTTTTAATACGTTTTCATCCACTTTTATACGTTTTCGTCCGTTTTTATACGTTTTTCGTACGTTTTAATCCGTCATTATACATTTTCTTACGTTTTTATATGTTTCATACTTTTCTATACGTAAGAAAAACAAAAGAAAATGTATAAAAACAGATAAAAGCAAATTAAAACGTATCGAAAGGACGAAAACGTATAGTATTTATAAAAACGTATAAAAACGGATGAAAACGTATGAGAACGTAAGAAAAAGTACAAAAACGAACGAAAACTGATAAAAGCAGACGAAAACGAATAAAAATGAACGAAAATGGATAAATACGTATTAATACGGATGAAAATGTATAAAAACGGACAAAAACAAATAAAAATGGATGAAAATGTATAAAAATATATGAAAACGTATAAAAACAGACGAAAACGGATAAAACGTGAGAAAAACGTATAAAATCAGACAAAAACGTACAAAACGGACCAAAATATAAAAAAATGTAAGCAACGGGCGAAAACGTATAAAAACGTATTAAAACGGATGAACACGTAAGAAAAACGGATGAAAACGTATAAAAACGGATGAAAACGTATAAAAACGGATGAAAACATATAAAAGCAGACGAAAACGTATAAAAACAGACGAAAACGGATGAAATCGTAAGAAAACGTATAAAAACGTGCCTAAATTCGAAAATCTTTAAATTATAAACTTCCGTTATGATAAAGGACTGACGAGGCAACGATTGTTAACTGAAAGGGCTAAAAGTGTAAATTATAACGGAACCTAGTTAACAGCAGTTAAATAAGGGACCATAGGTGTTATTCTTTTCAGAGATAGGGACTATCCATGCATCTTTAAACTTTCAGGGACTGTGAGTGAAACTTTGGACAAACCTTAGGGACCATCCGTGTAATTTACTCTATAAAATATATAGACTACTTTACTCTTCTCAATATAATGTAGTACTGTCGTCCTATTATTTTCTTGAGTGCAAAAGTTGAGCGTATAACATGTACCAATGTTGATCTCCAAATGTGAGATGGTGTAATACTTAGTTGATAATGGAAACATGATATTGATTAAACTGTTGAAGCCAAGAATTTTCAGTTGCCCAATAACCCATCATGCTCGCACACTTGTAACTTGTGTATTCTTTTCTTCTTTTCTTTTCGATAAAACCATGAAGACATTGAATTAAGTTTGAATTCATATGCTGATATATCACAAAGTTATGTAAATTCATCTTCGTTTTCTCAAAGCATCACAAGTTTTCTTTGGTTACAGTGAGTGGTGTTTTTAT
Organism: Chrysanthemum seticuspe; assembly: GCA_019973895.1. NCBI lineage: Eukaryota > Viridiplantae > Streptophyta > Magnoliopsida > Asterales > Asteraceae > Chrysanthemum > Chrysanthemum seticuspe. The sequence continues at coordinate 155,441,047 of BPTQ01000009.1, forward strand.
ATTAGTTTGTTGTTTGGCAATTGCTCGATAAGGAGACGTGTTTGTGTGTAGGGTATAATGGGTTTTTAACAATGTAAATTGAGTTTTAATTGATTTAATAATAAAATGGGTAGATGTGACAAATTTGATATTTTTTTTGTATATATGACATTATAGGTTTTGGTTGGGTATATATGACATTTAAGGTTTTAAAGTGGGGATATATGAAATTAACCCTTTACTTTTAATTCTTATTCGATCCTTACTTTGTATTAGAGGTGGCAAAGTGGTTGGGTTGGGTCTTGGGTCTTAGATGGGTATAGGTCTAGATGAGTCACTTGAAAGGATGGATGGGTATGGGTCTAAATGAGTATGGGTCGGGTCGGGTCAGGTTTTTGGGTTTTGCTATTTTTTTTGTTTCATCATGGAACCTAATAATTAATTACTGTAAACAAAGACAAAAAGTATTCAATATGTGTTTTTTTTTTAATGTTTTCGTCAGTTTTTATTCGTTTTCATCCGTTTTCGTCAGTTTTTATACGTTTTCATCCGTTTTCGTCTGTATTTTTACATTTTTATATGTCTTCATCCGTTTTCGTCTTATTTCATCCGTTTTTTACGTTTTTATATGTTTTTTCATCCATTTTTATTCGATTTTGTCCATTTTTATACGTTTCGTCCGTTTTTATATGTTTTCATCTGTTTTATACGTTTCTATATGTTTTTTACGTACTCCTCAGTTTTATACGTTTTCGTCAATTTTAATACGTTTTCGTCCATTTTTACACGTTTTCATCCGTTTTATGCGTTTTCGTTAGTTTTTATACGTTTTCGTCCGGTTTTTTACATTTTTGTTCGTTTTTATACGTTTTTGTCCATTTTTATACGTTTTCATCTGTTTTATACGTTTGTGTTCGTTTTTTTTTTACGTTTTCATCATTTTAATACGTTTTCGTCAGTTTTTATACGTTTTCATCTGTTTTTATACGTTTTCGTCCGTTTTCATATTTTTTGTCAGTTTTTACACGTTTTTGTCTGCTTTTATACGTTTTCTTCAGTTTTTATACATTTTCGCCTGTTTTTAAACTTTTCGTCATTTTTTATACGTTTTCGCCATTTTTTATACGTTTTCGTCACTTTTATACGTTTTCATCCGTTTTTATACGTTTTCGTCAGTTTTTATACGTTTCCATCCGTTTTATACGTTTTTGTCTGTTTTTTTTTACGTTTTCGTCAGTTTTACACGTTTTCATCCGTTTTTATATGTTTTCGTCAGTTTTTACGCGTTTTCGTCCGTTTTTATACGATTTTGTTCGTTTTTATACGTTTTCATCCATTTTTATACGTTTTCGTCTGTTTTTATATGTTTTCGTCTGTTTTTTTACGTTTTCAAAACTTTTTATACGTTTTCGTCACTTTTTATACGTTTTCGTCTGTTTTCATTCGTTTATGTTCAATTTTTTACGTTTTCGCCCGTTTTTACACGTTTTCGTCCATTATCATACGTTTTTATACCTTTTCATTCGTTTTTATACGATTTCATCTGTTTCATTTGTATTCATCTGTTTTTATACATTCTCGCCCATTTTTATTCGATTAAAAACAAAAAAAACAGACAAAAACGGATGAAAACGCAAAAAGATGGACGAAAGCGTATAAAAACGTAAAAAAGACGAAAATGGATGAAAACATAAAAAACAAAACCGATGAAAATGGGTGAAAAAACGTATAAATGGTAAAAAACGAACGAAAACGTAAAAAAAGGACGAAAACGTGTAAAACGTATAAAACGGATGAAAATGTATAAAAACGAACGAAAACGTTTAAAAACGGACGAAAACGAATAAAAACGGACGAAAACGCATAAAAAAGATGAAAGCGTAAGAAAACGGACAAAACGTATGAAAACGGACGAAAATTGATGAAAACGTAAAAAAGAAGACGAAAACGGATGAAAACGTAAAAAACAGACGAAAACATATAAAAAAAGGACAAAAACGTAAAAATGTACGAAAACGTATAAAAACTAGATCGAAAACGGATTAAAACGTATAAAAACGGACCGAAATGGATGAAAACGTAAAAAATGAGACGAAAACGGCTGAAAATGTATGAAAACGTAAAAAAACAGACGAAAACGTAAAAAACCGATGAAAACAGACAAAAACGTATAAAAATGGATGAAAACGTAAAAAAATGGACGAAAACGTATAAAAACGCAAAAATTAGATCGAAAACGGAAGAAAATGGATGAAAACGTAAAATAAGAGACAAAAACGGATGAAAACGTATGAAATCGTAAAAAAACAGACGAAAATGTAAAAAAAATGATGAAAACTGAAGAAAACGTATAAAAACGTAAAAAGTAGATCGAAAACGGATGAAAACGTAAAATAAGAGACGAAAACAGATGAAAACGTAAAAAAAATGGACGAAAACGTAAAAAACAGATGAAAACCTTTAAAAACGGACGAAAATGAAAAAAACGGACAAAAACGTATAAAAATGGACGAAAACTTATAAAAACAGACGAAAACGTAAAAAATGGACGAAAACGTATAAAAACGTAAAATCGAGGACGAAAACGGATGAAAACGTAAAAAAGGACGAAAACGGAGAAAACGTAAAAAATGGACGAAAACGGATGAAATTGGACGAAAACGTATAAAAACGAACGAAAACGTAAAAAAAGGACTAAAACAAATAAAAACGTAAAAAAACGGACGAAAATGGATGAAAACGTAAAAAAAACGTAAAACGGATGAAATCGTATAAAAACGTAAAAAAATAGACGAAAACGTATAAAACGGATGAAACCTAAAAAACAGACGAAAACGTATAAAAACGGACGAAAACGTATAAAATCATTTGAAAACGTATAAAAACGGATGAAATGTATAAAACAGACGAAAACTGATAAAAACGTAAAAAACGCATCAAAATAGACTATGAGTGATTTTTAGAATTTTAGTCAATAAACAACTTAGACTATGTGGATATAGTATTAGACCCATCAACATTTATTAATTAAAATCAACTAAACTCATCTAGTCTCATCTATGTCATAATAAACTCATATGAAATTTTTTCAAAAATATCAAATTAAGGCAAAGGAAAAAAAAAAAAAAAAAAAAAAAAAAAAAAAAAAAAAAAAGTATGAAACATAAGCCCAAAACCAAATAAGTAATAAGCTGAAACAAACATTTTTTTTAAAGCCCAAGAATATTATAAACAAGAACCCAATGAAAGGGAAGAATATACAAACGAGAGGAACCAAATAAAACAGCCAACCAAGAAAGAAAAAAATAAAACTAACAAGTCAAAACAACTATTTGAACAAGTCAAAAGGCCTAGCAATCCAAACTGTAACACCCCAAAATATCGCAGCAGAAGATAATGTCACTCGGGTGCTACTTTATATTACAAAGTTCAAATCATAGAAAACGACCTCTAAATCAGACGTTTTTAAAAGTTACCATTCGATAAATAATATTAGAGTTACAAAATAGAGGTCCTAATGTGTTAAGTACATAAACATTTTCAAATTATCATCGAATGGTAAATATGAATGCATCAAGTCTTGAAAACATGCCATGCGACTCAAATGCTCCAAACCCAAGCTATCGTCTTACGGACCTGAGAAAAGACATGCTAAAAGTGTCAAGACAAAGATTAGTGAGTTCATAGGTTTAATGTAAAAGGATGAAAGCCTTTTTAAGTAAAGTAGCATAGCAATTATTATATCAATCCTCCTATTACCAGTCCCGTCCATTCAAGATTTGTAATACTTAGATTCATACATAATACCATGTAAACAAAAATATTTCCAATAGTATAAAGTCAAAAGGTTAGAGTCAAAGTCAAAATGCAGGTCACAAGATTTAATGTTAGTTTGTCCAGTACATTCGGTTATGTGACTAGTTCATTCGGTTATGTGATCAGTTCATTCGGTCATGTGATCATTTCATTTGGTCATGTTACCAATCTGTAGCACCCCCAAAATATCGCAGCGAAAGATAATATCACTGGGGTGTTACTTCATAATACAAATGTGACAAACGGTAATTTTCCAAACTATTATTTTTATCAAAAAACTTAAAATATTGTTTTTCTGACATTTACGGACTAATTTAATACAAAAACGAGAAGTTATCTCACTTACTATGAAAAACGAGCCCGCACGCATACCAACACCAAATTAATTATGGTCTATATCAAATAAGTGCATTTCTATATCTGTAAATTAGTCTTTTATATTACTTTTATAAAAACGCTCATAAAATCGTGTTTTACATATTAGTGCTAAAAAACGCTCAACCGGAGCACCACTTTTACATTTAAGCTCAAACGGCACACAAAATACATGAAATAATTGCAAATCTCTCCCTCCCCCTCTTTCTTATTCTTTCCGCGCAAAACACACTAGCAAACACATAATTGTTTTCTCTTCACCTTATGGTGGATTATCATGTCATATAGTTTTGTTTTATAACCATAAACCCTCACACACTTAAACACATACAAAGATTTATCATCGAAACTTTCCTCTCTTCCCCCTTTGTGTCGTTCGAACCAAACAACCCTAAATCCATCATTTTTTACTCAAGTTTTGTAAAAACTAGTTGTACTTTTGGGTTTAGAACGTGATTTGGAACAATACTTGGGTTTAAACAGAGTCGTTTGGTTTTCTTAAGCTTCCTAAATCTTCAAATCTTGCTCAAGTTTGTAAGTTTCATAAATTGATATGTGCTAAAACACATATAATTTCTTTATCAAATAAAACCCAAAATAACCAAGAAAGAGCCGTTTATTGCTAATATTCGTTGTTTTCTTGAGTTTGTGCTTGTGCAGGTACGGATATGTAAAAACACACAAAAAGAAGCCAAATCAGACGTAAATCCGAGCACGAGAGATTAAGAGAGTTTGAGCTGAGCCGGAAGGTCGAGATTGTGCATTTGTGAAGATTTTATTCCCTGAGGATGATTTTTAGAAGATATGATCATATTTGAAGAATTGTCAAGATCAGTCCCTCATCTTTGAGCATTTGGCAAAAGTGATCCCTCAAGTTTCTGGAATTGTCAAAATCAGCCCTTGGATTATTTGTGAATGACAAGATTGGCCCTTGAAAGAGATTTTCAGAATTACAGATTTGGTCCCTGAAAAATCAGAATTAACACATCTAGTCCTTATTGTATTGATGGATCACATATCTAGTCCTAATCCAATATACCTTGGCCCAAACCAACTCACGGCCCAACTTAAACCCAATCCACTCCCTATACCCGGTTTACTATCCAACCCGGTATACCCTTTTACCCGAGTCAACCACTTATACCCGGTCAAACACTTGAAATAATATAAACAATCCCAAACCCGCCAAGAACACCCCCAAATCCCCAGCAACTAAGAACCCTAATATACCCTTTGCTTCAATTCACAAAAATAAACCAATTAGAGGGTATAATTGTCCTTTCCTCTGACACCCACTGACACACGGATGCCAAGTTGGCAATCCGTGTGTCATCTCACCAAATCCTCACCTCTGATTGGCTATTGCAACGTGGTTAGATTAATCCAAAGGTGCAAAATGAATGGATGATGTGTGGGACTGATCCAAGGGACAGAAACGCTCAGAGAAAGCACATTTTTATCCTTCCAGATCCTTCTGAAGGCCTCAAGAGCTCAAGCAGCTGGCTATATATACCCTTTCATTTCTTCTTTGTAATCTCAAGTAGTGTAGTAGAGTAGGAGTAGTATAGAATTAGTTTTCTCAGTATTTTTCTATTATTTTCAACAAATTAGTTTAAAATCCAGTCATTGTAATCTTCTTTGTACTAAGATTTTGTTAATGCAAGTTTTTAATTTTCATCAAAATTACTGTTTCATTGTTTAATCTCATCTTATTAATGTTTAAATTGGTTGTTTGAATCTTTATTAATTATGTTTTAGTTTGTTTACTCAAAATTTAATATCATTTACACTTGGTTTAAGAAAGTCAGATGCAGAATCATTGTGATCAAATGTTGCTGTCCTGCTGATTTGGTAATGGATTTGGGTTGATTCTCAGTTGGAATTGGGTTGATCTTAGTGTTAGGATAGTGGTTATTAAATTTCAACGGCATGTCATTGTGACAGGACAAATGTTAGTTTTTCTCCTCTCTTATTAAATCTGTTTTTATTCACAAAGTAATGTAGTAATTTTACTTTAATGTTAGTTAATCTGAGTAGATCTTAGCTTACTTAGAATAATTCAGTTATAGTTTGTATTTGCATCTGCTTCTGTTTTAACTGTGCCATTGATTATCTCTGCATCATTTCTTTATAAGTCTGCATAATCTGTTTTTTAGAATAGTGATCATTTGTTAGTTATTTTTAGTTAACATTGCATCATTTAGAGTTAGTTTTAGTAATTGAATCTGTTTAGTAGCAGTTATAGCTTAGGATTGAATCTTAGTTGCATAACAGTTCTTAAACTGCTGTTTGGATCAGTGGATTAATCTTAGTTAGAAGTTTAGGAATTGGTTAAAACATGTTGCAGTAGTCTCTAGTAGAATAGTTATAGACATTTTAGTGGTTTTATTGCATAATATTGGTCTATAAGTCAAAATCGCCTTAAAACAGTCCTAATTTACATATCTGTTGGAAATTCGAAAAACAAAAATTTGATTTAGGTTCAGATATCACTAGAGTTGCTTGTTATAACTTTGTTTTAGACTACAATATCATAATTAGTTCATCAGTTGGATTCTAATCTCATTTTAGTCAAATATCCATATCTGTTTTAAATAGTCAAAAAATTGCTCAAGTCAGTGTGATCAGGCAGACTTACAGGTCTTGCACAAGATTCAATTTAGATCATTAAGAACTGAAACTTGGTTTACAGAGTCTTTGGTTGGTTGTTAAGAGTACCTAATTTCTAGTTTTTCCACAAGCTCGTTAGATTAGCTAGTAAGATAGCCTAAACATAGAGGTTAAGGCCTGATTTAAGTAAGAAACAGTTGGCTTATTAACTTGGTAGATTGCACATTAGAAGTTAGGAGTGGTTTCAATAAGTTTCCTTAGAGTAGTTTTAGTATTATATACCTTCTGTAGTTAATTGGTGTCCTCTAGTGCTTTATAGCTTATTCTTAAGTGCTTATTTACAAAACAGTTACACTACAGCTCTTATTTCTTCCACATTAGCTTATGTTTTATTATTTTTCATAGATTTAGAATAATATTTTAGAATTTTCCTGAATTTTTCATAATTTTTAGTCACTGTTTGCTATTTTTCTCTATTTAAAACATTTTTTAGGTATTTTTAAATAGCTTTTATTGCAATTAAATCAGAAAAAGTTCCAAAAAATAATTTTTCAATTTTAATAGATTAAGATAAATACAAAAAGCAAAAAAATAATTTTTCTAGATTTTTCCGAGCTTATTTTGTAATTTTTAGCCATTTAATTAGATTTAAATAGTTTTAAATTCATAAAAAATAGAATAATAATCAGAAAAATACAAAATTAGTTTTGAAAATTATCTTAGGATGTTTTAGATTTTATAAAAATAGTTTCATAATTTTCCCTTTAATTTTCATAATTTCTAGTATTTTAATTTAGTTTTAAAAAGTTATAAATTAGTTTTTAATTCTAATAAATTCAAGAAAAATCCTAAAAAATTAGTTTTAATTTCTAAATATTTTTCAAAATGCATTTTTAGAGTAAAAGTAATTTTAGGTATTTTTAGGATATAGAATAGACGTAGTTGCATTTTATTCGCGTTTCGTTTTAATCCCGTATTTGCATTTTAGTATAGATTTGCGTAGTTTGCCATAATTCTTAGGTTTTCCCCATAGATTTTTATCCCATTTACTTTCCTTATCCCGTAGTTTAGATAACATCATTTTATCCCCGTCTCTTATTCAAATCCCGATAATCGCGACGTGAGTTGAAAATTCCATTCAACCCTCGTTCGGAACGATCTCGGTGCTCAAACCTAATACGTTTGAGTTACCCTACATACTACAAACTTCTATTATTGGTTTCCCGATCGAATCATAAATCCTTAAAACTCTTGTACTTCTGTGCTTATTATGGTTCAAATCTAACATGTATGCAACTTATTTACATATAAGCCATGTTAAAAAAAGTTACAAATGGAGTTCTAGGGCTTATATACCTTCGACGCATACAAAACTTTGAGGGAAATTTGTATTAATGTGTGCTTAAAAACACATCATTTTATATCCGAATAACACCCTAAACTGGACAAATAATCATTAAATATGTCAAATTATATTGCAAATATGTATTGATGTGTGGAATTCTAGGGCTTATATATCTTCGACGCATACAAAACTTTGTGGGAAATTTGTATTGATGTGTGCTTAAACACACATCATTTTATATTGGAATAACACCCTAAAATGGACAAATAACCATTAAATATGTCAAATTATATTGCAAATATCTTTGGAATGTGTTATTATGTCTTGCAGGTACAAGGGTTTGAAAATAAAGTAAAAACGGTGATTTTCAGATGAGTTTCGACGACGTTTTCACGTTTTTCGAAATTCAAACGAAGTCGTAATAATACCCGAGCACGCCATTGGAAATCACGAAAAAATGATTCAAACGATATATTTATTTATATTTTGATCAGTCCAAATGACCTTAAAATGACAGTCAAAACTCTACTTTTGAACCTTTATTGCTATATGAACCTGACCATCACCATGTGCCCTTATAATAAATCAAGTGCGTAGTATGACTGAAGGTATGCACCAGCGCAACTGGTGCATCATTCGCTTCCCACACAGACGCTCCGGGTTCGAGCCAAGCGAAGCAAAGTGAAGGGTTCAATTATCAATACTAAATGGCACCACCTCAGTGGTCCACGTGGAAACTCGACCCGTATCCAGACCCGACCCGATCCTGACCTGTTGACCGCCACATGGCCATTGTCTCAGTTGTTTAAAGGACGGATGACTAATATTGCTTAATAATAACGTTTAAAAAGCCAAACTTCGACTCCGAGGATATTTAAATAAAGCTTCTATCTCTGGATTCGTAGATGAGTTTTTCGGATGAAACAAAAAGGATATCCCCTAAATCATGTTAAATTAGGACCTTGATGTGAACCTCATTTTTATATGCATCCGTTCTCTAGGGAAGGATTTTAAACTAATTATTTTTTTTAAATCGGGTGCTTTATATGACTAAAATATATCAAAATAAGAAAAACTCGTTTTTTCAAAATAAAATCCTTAGAGGAACTAGGAATAAGGGAGCAAGGAGTAGCTGCGCGTACACAATTAGTATCTATGAGTAGTGTTAGCATCTAATCTTATATTTAGTTGTGATTTCGTTTTAAGCTTGGTTTGAGGATTGTGAAAATCGAGGATGATGATCTTTATCTCCTGGAAACATCCAGTTTGCGTGTTTCCCGTTCTTAAAGCCTTTTAAATAATTTGAAAACAAAAATCCTATTATTTTTTAATTATTTTATAGTTAAAACGAGGCGTTTTCAAAGCAAAAGATTTTTGTACCCCTTGATGAACATCTTTCTGTTCTTGTTTGATTTGAGGGACTTTTAGTTAAGGGGGTTTAAAAGATTTTCTTTCACTACGTTTATAATAAACATTGCATGAGGGACCAGCAATGGCTTAAGTGTGGGGTATTTTGAAGTGTGCTTAAACACACATCATTTTATATTGGAATAACACCCCAAAACGGACAAATAACCATTAAACATGTCAAATTATATTGCAAATATGTTTGGAATGCGTTATTATGTCTTGCAGGTACAAGGGTTTGAAAACGAAGCAAAAGCAGTGATTTTCGGATGAGTTTTGTAACACCCCCAAAATGGCTCAGCGGAAGCACATAATCCTTGGGGTGCTACTAAATTGAATATCACAACATATGCATAGAACAACTGATTTTCATAAAGAAACTTTTATTCATTCTTGTAAACACGGATAAAAACGTGTGAAAACGGAAGAAAACATGCAAATACGATAAAAAACGTGTTAAAACGGACGAAAACGTGTAAATACAGATGAAAACGTGCAAAAACGAGTGAAAAGGTGTAAAAACGGATGAAAACGTGAAAAAACAGACGAAAATGTGTAAAAACAGATGACAACGTGTAGAAACGGATGAAAATGTGAAAAAACGTGTTAAAATGGACGAAAACATGTTAAAACGGACGAAAGTGTAAAAACAGAAGAAAATGTGCAAAAACGGACGAAAACGTGTAAAAACAGAAGAAAACGTGTAAAAACAGACGAAGACGTGTTAAAACGAACGAAAAAGTGTAAAAATGGACGAAAACGTGAAAAAAGCGGACGGAAACGTAAGAAAATCAAATTTGAAGTTATTTTTTAAAGATCATTAGTATAAAGGACCAACGATGCAAGTTTAGCGTAAGATAACCAAATTTTAAGTTATTTATTAACGGTCGTTAGTATAAAGGACTAACGATGCAGGGTTTTTGATAACGGGTACACAGAAAGGACTAACGATGAAAGTTAAGTGATACAATGTGAAAAAAAAGATAGATACATACAATCATAAAAAATGGCAAGTTAAATACATTTTGAAGTGATTTGCCCTTTACATTATTGTTTAGTGCGGAAAAATAGCCCATTATCAAAATGTGGTCCCAATACATAAAACAGAGTCGTCTATGACCATGCCATGACTTTGCCTTGCGCCTCCAAAGATAAACTTGCACCTCAAAACATGAAAATACATGCTAAAAAGTGTCAACACGAGGTTGGTGAGTTCATAGGTTTATTTAAATGGCATTTCAATATACCATTTAACATTCAGTTTTGATGATCATTACGTCTTGCATAATATCATAAAAATTTGTATTTACCTTAGATAAAAGAATTTTATTAGTGGACCATAAGTAGGGTATATGTACATTACAACGAATATAATGTCATATATTATATTTATTACGCTAGCACTAAGTTCATGCAACCGAAGCTACGACAATTTCTGTATGCAAAATGTAGTCATACAAATAAGGGGCCCATGGCGAGTGTTTATCCCAATACACTCGATTCCGACATGCTATATGTTTCGCCTTGACCCATGCGGGGCCAACCGAACAAGGGAGTCACCCCCAATAGATCTATTTATAACATTCGCGCTTCCCAGCAGAAATTGACGGTTCATGAAAAGGGCAAATTAGGATCTAAGGACTTAGGCTAAACTGCGTAATATTCTAAATCAAGCCTTTTGGTATGGTCCATAAAACATCTATATGTGATGTAACTTTAAACAAGAAAACATTCAATAAGTAGGTAAACATATCAATCATAAATGTTAGGTTCCCATATTTATAACACAAGCATCAATATAAGAAATAGAAGAGAAGTGATCGGATGAACAATAACAAACACACACACGTATGATACTATGAAAGGTTATGCGTAAAGTGAATGTATGAATTAAACAACCAACCCTCAAGTGAGGGTTTACAAGCATTATTTATAGGAAGGAACTAGGGCAACATGCAAGTTCCATTCCTTTCCTTTATGGGCTTGGGCCAAGGCTCATGGGCTTTCTACATAAGTCTTGGCATGATTACTAACATAAAAGCCATATTAAGCTAACTATTACATATTAATTACTAACACTTGAAATCTAGTTTAAGAGTGATTCCAACAATATCCCCCTAAGTGTTAGTGATTGATGATATAAACGTTGAAGGTGCTGATGTAATAGTAGCTTTGACGTCTTCTGACATTCTTCTTTCTTGTGAGAAGAATTGCCTCGATTCGAACAATCTCCCCAGTGTAGAGAAATTGTTTCCTTTGAAAAGTTCTGTTTTGACGTCATCATATTCTTTGTTCTGTGATCTTTTTTCTTTGTGATGGTAGTGATAGTATATTGTTGTTGTATGCATAAGGTCTGCTTCGTTGCTCCAGTGTCTCCACGTCTTTCTCCAACATGCTCACACGCTCTTTAACGTTGGATTTCAGTACTGATGTAGTTCTCTTAGTCTTTAAACTTTGTAGGTTCTTTGACTTTGACGAAGAATCATTCTGACTTTGTGTTCCTTTTGAGAGAACTTCAATTAGTGATGTTGTTGGTATGAGCATGTGAAGAATCTGCACGATCAGTCCACTCCAGAGCTTCCATAAGAAGAAAACATAAGAAAGGTTAGTGATAAGCGGATTCCAACACTTACAAGTTTGAACTTCGAGAGTGTTAACAGCATAGTGTAAAAACACAACTCTGATTCTCACAATGGCTGTTCCTGAACTAGAGTCCCACAAGTGAGATAACGCGATGTACCAAAGTACACCTACAGTTCAGATGAGTCGATGAGGTACATCGAAGCATCACCTCACGACTGTAGACCGTTTGAGACACACTAAGCATAATCCACGGGGAGTTACCGAAGTGACCTGCTGTCAGGGCTGTTTGATGTTGACCCTGGCAGGAGTTTCCATTCAATCACTGAGGATCACATATGTGAACCTCTCATAAATGTTCTCGACAGATTGCTAAGATCTGTGAAGGACACGATAATATATCACTTGCGTTCTTATTGTTGAACGACAAGCGATGAATTGTCAAGTGTACCTAAGAGATCTTTTGATGAATCTCGTGGCTCTAGACTCAATAGTGCACTTTGTTTTTCCTGAGCGGAGACTAGGGAGAGGGTCTCCTTCTTCAATACCAGCAATCTCTAAGAGAAAGCCGATAGTTTACGTAGGGTTCCCTGTGAGAATGAAACAAGCTTCTGTTGAGAGAAACTTGAGTGGCTAAGAAGGTTTAGTGCATGCGTCACTGGGTCCATGACGACTTTAATCTTCAATACCGGCGTCATCAAGTGACAACTAGTAGCATATGAATTGAACCCGGTGTCTGCCCTAAGTTGAATAATCTGGAGGGCTATTTCTTTTCACCCTTTTCTTTGCTTTTCTTTTTAATTCTTCAACTCCTTCTTTCTCCGATTCTCATTTTCTCCTTTTTATAATCATACCTAAGGACTTCTAATTCTAACTATTAGTGGTGTCCTTTGGTAGATCCCTCCGGCTCTGGCGGATCATAGGACGGTTATTCCTAACCTTAGTCACCTTATAACTCCATTGCCATAAAACCGATTTCTTGAAAATTTCTCAAAGTGTTTGTGAATAAGAAACATTTTGAAACACTTCGAGAGTTTTATTTTGCTGAAATACTCCCCCTCCACACATGCTTAAGTGTTTTGATAGAAATTTGCATGGTGAGAGAAGAGCGCACACTTTTTGAATTGAACGACTCAAGATAGACAATTCTCCGTGAGACACGGTTACGTTGCATAGTTAAAAAGTTACATTGTCAGCTTTTAGGTGACAACTAGCTCTAATAACTACCTTGAAGGTGTGGACAAACCTCGAAAGGTTGTCAAACCCGTCAAAGTTCATGTCTATCAAGAGCTTCTCGAATAGGTACAATTTACTTGGATAAGTCTTGGAAGACAAATCTTTTCAATGTATGACTGTTCAGATCCCGTCAATTTATGGGTTGAAGTCTGTTCACACGAGGATTCAATAGCAATTCACAACATATTTCTTATCACATAATTTTTCTCCCCCTAAAAAATGGCATATAAATGTTATTTTTGACGAAATTTTGATATCGAATATGACCATTTCGAGTTTTGTGGGAAGATTATCACGAAGAACAATTTGTGAACAAAGTTTTTAATCAAATACTCCCCCTCAACAAGTGATATAAACTTTAGAGGTTTTGAAAATCATAAGGGGAAGTACTTGTCATTTTGAGCAAAACTTTGAAAAATGAAAGTTTTGATAAGTTTTACTCAAAAGTAAGAAGCTTTCGCTCCTTTTATAAGGATTGTGGCACTGAAGCGTACCACATGGTCCTTTCATTACAAGAACGGGTTGTACACTGATGTGAGCACAAGCCATAGTCATTAAATAATCACACATCCAAATCAATATTGAAAATGAAACAGTTTAAGGGGTACCAGGAGATTCAGGTAGTCCAGCAATAACTCCAGGAATGCGAACTGGGCATTGATAGCCTGTGAGAGAAATCCTAGGACGACCACCTACGAAGCGCTCCAAAGTTCTGAACTGGTCCCTTCTGTACAACCTTTCATCGATGCGAGTGATGATCCTCTTAACATCCCTTTTCTCCTTCGAATTCCATCTCTTCTTCGACCCAATGCCTTCATGTATCTCCTTTAACTGATAAGCTTACCCATCCCTGACTTTCTTCAGTATATGATCCCCAAACTTATGAAGCTCGTTACACCCCATCAAGCAGTTGCGGTGTAGTTCACTGCGGTAGACTACGCCAAAAGGTTTGCTGATGAGAGTGTATTGAGGAAGGTGGTTGATGTCAGGAAGGTCTAGCTGAGGTCTGGTGAGGTTGACACGTGTCTGATATGATTCCACGGCAAGTTGCAAGTCTTCTACACGTTCCTGGATCACTATACTTCTGATGAAGATGAACACGGACTTGATGTATTCACGTTGGATTTCAGTCGAGAATTGTCTCATTCTTCCCTGTACCTTGGCAAGATACAGATCTTCAATGTCGTTGAGAGACAAATTCTGAAAGTCCGCTTCACAGAAAACATAGTCCTCTTCGTCTTGTCTCTTGACCACGATTGTCTTGAGAAATGTGTAGTCCCATTTAGACGCAAGAGTTACATGCTTAACAGCAACGATCCCTTTATCACTAAACACTTCATGTGTAGACATTTGAACCTGGCAGCTTTTGTAGAAGATTCTTTGGCGTTCAGGCCAATGGTAAATCTCATACATCGCATCAATGTCATACTTCTCCACACTGTTAGCAAACATGTGAGAAGCCTTTTCGTCGATGGCTATGCAGTTGGAATATATGGCTGCCGGGAACGGAAGTGTCAGTGATGTAGCGTATTTCTTTGACAGATCGCTACCATGTAGAAGAAATTCCAGGTCTTTGTTGAAGAAGTAGCGAAATGGAATATTTGGTTGATCTGGTTGGCCAATCGTTGGGAGAGGTCTGGTCCAGTCGGTGTAATATGGAGCCTTGTCTTTTCTGGCAAAGTCAATGTTTGCTTCATGGTTGAGCCAATCAATGTTGTTAGACATGGCTCATGCTATGTTTTCAAGATGGTATTCAACTTCGATAGCACTTTCCGAGCTGTCTTTGAGCAATTGAAAAGCTTCATTCTTGATGCGTTTTAACTCTGACTTGGTCATCTTCTTCACCCGAAACTTTTCTTGAAGAAATTTAGCATGCTCCAATGTTTGACCTTCTACCATATCTTGACCTTCAGGTAGGGAGGGAGTAGCATCAACAAGTGTGGAAAACCAGTCATATTCGATGTTATCTTCGTCTAGCCATGAGACGACATCAACCTTAGTCTTCTTCATCTTCTTCTTTGGCCTAGATGAGGATGCTGGTTTCTTTGTTGTAGCGGGAGAGGTAGGTTGTTGTTAGGGCTCAGGGACTTCCTCATCGTCACCACCAGTGTATTCGAAATGATCACCGGTTTTCTCTGTGGAGGGTGGTAACTCAGAGTCCTGAGGTTTATCAGCAGAAGAATGTGGAGGGGATCGTGTGTCAGTTGGATTCCTTTGGGGTGGTGGTGGCATGGAGGATGATTCACCAGTTTTCTTCGGACGTTTAGGCTCTGTATCTTTGTCCTTATCCTTATCATCATCGTCTCTTGGACGCTTAGGTCTTTCAGCTTGCTCCTTGCATGAAGTCTTGAGTTGATATTCTAGTAATGCCTCAAATAGTTTACTTTCATCAGAGGTGAAAGTTGCAGATCGTTGAGACAATTGTAGCAGCATCTTGGAAATCAACTCTGCATCAGAGAGAACTGCAGGCTCAATTGGATTGATCGTCATTGTTACCGGGGTGGATTGCATTGTTTGCTTGACCAATTTCATGAGATTTGGATAGAGCTGTCTGGTGAACATCTCCCTTGTCACGCCAGGAACAGTGTCGAGAAGGAACTTGTGAGTATATCCCTTAATCATCTCGTGCAGTTCCCATTAGACATCACGTTGCATAAACTTCTGGATATACTCCCTTTCACTTGACATCTTGTCTATCTCGTCATGTAGAAGATTGATACTGTCAGCTAGTTGATTCAACTTTTTGTTGGTCACGTCTTTCTTCCTGACCTGCTTGACAGATTTGACAATCTTGGTTTTAGCACGGGATATCCAAGAGTCAGTTGGTTTCTTCACAGATTTGGATGTGGATCTGGTTGTGCCTTTGGATGGTGGAAGTGAAGAGTGAGAAGATGAGTCTGATGACGATGATACATGAGGAGACTCAGGGTCTTTTGGTGGCTCAGAAGTTTCTTCCTTGGAGCGAGCTAGGCTGTCAAGAAGAAAATCATCATAATCAACTTCGTCATCTTGTCCAGACTTAGCCAATTCTTCAGCCTTGATCCTGGCTTCTTCATCTGCTTTAGCTTGAGCTTCATTAGTAGCAGCATCTTCATCAGAAATCTTCTCAGACTTCTCTCTTTCTGGATCCTCAAAGTCATAATTGATAGAATCCTCAATCTGCCTTTGTTGTTGTTCGTGGGTGGTGGTACCAGTTCCCTTATCGGGTTGATTAAACGCATCAGAAACTGGTGTAGATTGTGAACCACCACTTGACCCTCCGGGGCCACGAGTTTGTTGCAGTTCGAACTCTTTGGCAAGATGTTTGAGTCTGAGGTTCTTCAATTGTTTCCTATAATCTCTGTCTTCATCAAGTGGTTCTTCTTTCGAGATTTCCTTTTCATGCTCAAGCACTGGAGTTTTCCCTTTTCCTTTATCAGCTTTTGGATTGGGAGGTTTTGCTACTGTTTGAGTGTCATCGGTTGGATTTTCAGAGTAGATGACCTCTTCGTTTGATTCAGTATCCTCAGAGCTTTCATCTATTAGCTTTTGTTGCGGTTCAGGCTTGGGAATTGGGATGGCTTCTTTGGATTAAATTTTCCTTTTGAGAGTATGTGATCTCTTAGGAAACTTCCTCTGACTCTCAGTGCTTGTAATACTTACTGCACTGCCTCTCCTGGTTTTCCTAGTAGGTGTACCAGAGGATTTTTCATCAAGGAAACCTACTTTGCCTTCATCAACTGCTACCAGATATCTTTTGTACGAATACAATTGTTTGATGTCATCAGAAAGAAGATGATCTGGCAACACTGCACCTTGTTTCTTTGTTGTCGAGTCCTTAAATCTGACAGTGAGTGTGGGCTCATACAACGCGAAGTATTGTTTGGGGTCATCGAGTCTTAAGGGAATATCAGGATTATACCCTAGAGCTCTCTGGATCAAGAGTTTGGTGTATCTGATATATGGGATTTTGATGCTAAGCTTTTTAAGGTAAGTCATAGGATAAGTGCATGAAATATTTGAAAATTGGTTTAGCGCAACACTTTCCTTTCTTGAAGAACGGGTTGCTATCTGAAATAATAGCAAACCATAGTTTAAGCATGGGTTACCGTCAGAAATAACTGCAAGCCATTGTTTGAGACATGTTTTGAAAAAAAATATTTACACCTCCTGCTCAAACTTCATCTAAAGTCCTGTGCCATTATTGAATGACATTTCTAAGACTGTAGATGTTATCGATACCAGAAGACATGTCTTGAGAAAAATAAATTTTTTTTTGGAATTTTTCAAATTTTCTGATTTTTATGGATTTTTTGAAAATTTTATATTTTTCTATTTTCTTTTTGTTGGTTTTATATTTTTGTATTTTGCTTTTTGATAAATATATACAAATAAGATGATATAGTTTAAGAAGATGATGATACGAGTACCGAGATAAGGATATCGTTCAGCACTTAGTAGAAGATAGAAGTCATCATTTCTTAAACTTTCACCACCAAAGCTTTCGAGGCACTTGAATAGTCGTCAGAACTTGAGCCTTCTAAAAGTGACTTTGGTAGCTTCCCCCCAAACCGACAAACTGAGAATAAAGACCATTTCCCCAAGAAGTAGAAATGAGGAAAAACGGTCTCATTGAATGAAGCTCAGCACCCCGAAGAACACGAGAACACCGAAGTAACAGGTTGAAACATTGATCGTCTCAGTGGTTATCAAATCCGGAATAACTGATTAAGTCCGATCACATGAACCTGTTGTGCGTCCCCGATGTACACATTACTCTTCGAGATTGACCGATTGTCTATTCAGGGGAACAATACATCAACATCTTCATTTTACCAAGTGCATTCCAGTTATCTTCCATATAACCACTCAGCCCATAATGTACACAAGTACCCATCAAGAGTAGAGACGATGACATCCAATTAACATGTTGAGTCACTGATTATTTTTGCGGATGTAAGCTCCTGAATATCTGATTAAGCACGATCATTTTTTATGTCAACTCCAGAATTTCTGATTAAGCTCGATCATGTGAACATGTTGTGTGTCCCTGATGTACACATATCTCTCCCCTGATGGTTGCGATCTCATCGAAATCATCATTACATTGCGTACATGAAGCAATAACCGGAAGCACTTTATCATAAACCATATAGAAGATGTCGATAAGCAATATCATCTCACGTTCCAAATATTCTTCTCACATTTCTTCCAACTGAACACTGAAGTAACACATACCAAAAGTCTCCAGAGACCATTTCCCCCAAATAGTTGGAATAATACATCCTTCCCCCCTATAGTTGGAATAATATATCCTTCCCCCAAATAGTTGGAATAATACACCAGAAACCACGAGTTAAACACTGAGTTTCTCTGCGGTTACGACATTTGTCTTTCCGAAATATCAACAATCATAAAGTTCAACACGTTTACTCGTTGAGCGTTTAGATGTATGTCTCCTTTCCCCTTGCTGGTTTTGAAACCTCAGAATCAGCAAAACATAAAATATCCATAAGCTCGAAATCTTGTGAGAAGAACTCAAATATCCCAAATGAATCATGTGAGAATCAACTGCTACGGAAACTCTCCCTGACTATCTTTACTAACCCATATGTGGACAAATTGAAGTGACCAGTGATGAAGCAAACCCGATATACCAAACTTGAAACTGAAGTAGAATTTTCCCGCAGTTGTGACTTATGCTTGAACTAATGTTGGAAGAACTGTGTAGAGAATTCATGCATCATGAAAATCTCTAAGTACTCAATACCCAATGAAAGTATGAGATATTAACACCTCTTGAGATTATCAACAACGTCCAAAACGTGTGACACTTAGTACTGAAACGTAACTCCTTTTAGTGATAGTTAACCATGTCTACAAACTTCCATCCTGACTACTGGTAACTAGATAACCCAAGTTTTCAACTTAAATTTTAAGCACGGGCAAGATATCATTGAAAATCATGCAACCAACCTACCCCGACTTCAAGATAAAATAAAAACACTCCTTTGTGAAATTCAACTTCAAATTCAAATAAGTGATAAACGATTAACTCTGAAGTGATCAATTTATGTCAAATGCCCAACATGTGAATATACATACGATCAGATGTACGTCGATCCACTGAATGAACCAGAGCAAATGATTCCTTAACATCGATGTCTTCTTCCTAAAGGTATCCTCATGCTACCAAATTAGCCTTGTTTTTCAACCTTCCTCCCAGATCATCAAGGTTGTCGTTAAGTATCCACTTTACCTTGATGTGAAACACCCCCAATTTCGTGATACGCAGTGGAATTCAAACTGGGTGTTACTTCATGGCACAACAGTCATAACAATAGAAAACGATCTCTAAAGGAGTCGTTTAAAAAGGATTTATCATTCAAAATATTCAAATATATCAGAGTATACAAAATAGGTCCTAGTTGGTTCCATTGTTTACAAAATACATCAATATAAAGTCTTTGATGTTTTATGAATGATAAAATATTTATAGCCTTCTTGATCTAGTCCTTGCTCTTCCGTGCCAGCTTCCGACATTATGGACCTGAAATACATGCTTAAAACTGTCAACACAAAGGTTGAGTGAATTCATAGAGTTTGTTTGATGGTTGAACACATTATGTTTGTAGTGTGAGCTATAGACTCACACCAATTGTTTGAAAACAAAACAGTTATTATTTCACTAAGCATCATGCAATCAAGGCGTTAACGTGTTCCAAATTTAATTGGAGAAACTGTTGATACGTGCCCTTAACAGGTAAAATTGCCATTTTTACCTAATGTACTCAAATATAGTGCGTTTGTTTATCGGACCTGGTCAAACAAACGGGATTCGTCAATCCCAATAGATCTATCCATAATATTCGCGCTCACTTCACTCGTGATTAATGATTCATGATTTAGGGACTTAAGTTTGGCAAATGCGGTAACTTAGTGCAAGTAAAATAATCAGATAAGTATACAATTTGAAAGTAATGTGTTCGGTTTAAAATAAAGCATGTATCTCCCCCAAGGGTTTGTAAAACAATTAAGTAATAGAAAGTGGGGATATGAACTCACCTAAGAGTAAATGATATCAAATGTATAATGAGAATGATGGATATGCCGTGAGAACTTTTACGAGCAACCTAGAATAGGATGTTCCGACTTAGGTTTGAAATAATGATGCGAAAGAAAGAACAAGCCTATATACGTCTCTATGTTGATCATGATGTAGTACATGGTATTTGTGTATGTCGTTTATATTAATGGTCTAGTTGTGAAAATGTGTATAGTTTATATATATCGTACTATCGTTCGGGCATTCACAATTCAGAGGTCATGTAGTAAACGTTCGAGGAGCTAGGACACTTTAAATCGTAAATCCTGCAACTCGTCGATACGTTTTACTCAAATGAAACCCCTCACATGAAGCTCCCTAGTTTTGTAGCACTTTAATAGATAAGACATATGTTTTGTTTATATATCATAAGTGTCATATGGTTTGTAAACACAAGTTACAAGGTTGTTTGGTTATGATTAGGAATCATAATGGTTATTACAAGTATCATCATAATTTATGTCACAAGTGTTTAAAGAAAAGTTTACAAGTTTCTAAATTGTAAAGTTGGTTATTACAAGTTCTCGTCGTTTCATAAATATGATCATCTTAGTTAACGGTCTTGGGTAAATAAGCCTTGAGGCTTTAGCCATAGCCTTGCCGTGGCTTTGGTCTTGACTACCATCGTCTTGAGACTCAGCTTTGACCTTTTCCGTGGCCGTGGTCTTGGCTTAAGGCCATTAGGCCTCTTGGTTTGCCTTTTAGTTGTAACAAAAGTATAGTTGTGAAATTATATATAGGGCAGTTTCAGTATTTGAAAGATAATGGTCTGTTTAAGCGTTTTCAAGGTCCGAGCTTCTTTCTTATTATAGCAAAACGGCGTTGCGGACAACTTTTGTGTTTTAACTTTTTGATGATTCGGACCAGAAGTACCACTTTTAACATGGACATACCCTTAACAGCTTGTGTTAGGCAGTTTCGGCGTTTTGGTTTCACTAACTTCTTTTGGCCATAACTTTTGACTCGTTTGTCCATTTCGGGTGATTCAAATTGCTATGTTTAACTTTTTATCTTGTCTACCATAATATGTAAGTTAGAAATTTCATATGTGACAGGTTTTAATGGGTTCAAACGTGTAGATTATGACTAGTTTACTAGTTTGTTACTTTTACGACAATATGTGAATTAAAACATGTGATTGAGTATATGTACATCATGAATCAACATAGTAACTATATATATAGCATGAAATTGTTAAGATTATGAATAATAAAGATGAGATGATGGTGGTGATTAGTTGCTTACAACTTTTGGCTTTCAATTAAGAAAGTAGTAACAAGTAAGGATAGGACTTTGATTGATCACTTAAGACTTCGGATTGAGCTAGCTTTCTACACCTTGGCACGCTTGCAATCTTGAAGAGTTGGTGATGAAGTACTAAGTGACTTGAGTGGATCTAAACTCAAGACGATCACTTAAACTTGCTAGAGATTTGATGTAGTAACTTACTACTTGAAACTTCATTGCATAAACTTGGAGTTTATAGATCAAATTATGGAAGATATGAATGATTTATCCTATGAACGACCCAAATCAGTGTTTTAGGGTTCTTAGGATGTATTTCACTTGCTATTTATAGGAGGGTAAGTTTGGTTAACCATATATTGGGTTAAATATTAACCATGGTTAAGTTAGGACACATGTAATGATCTAAATGAACCATGGTTAGGATGATGCCACCAAAATGATGACTCCCCCCTATGTCGGCCATAGCAAGATAAGATGACTTAGGTGGATAGTTTTGGCATTATCTTGAGTTTAGAGCATGGTTTGGTTCCGTTAAATGCCAACCGTAAGTTGTTAAGCCATAAAACGTAAAACCGGGTATCGTAAAAATACGAAACTTGTAGGAATGATGAAACTTATCATTATACTCCATCTAAAAATATAAAATGGGTGATAAGTCTCATTGGGTGCAAAAATGCTGCTTAAAGCTGGAAACACGGGCCAAAAACGCGTAATTCGCAGTTTATCATAAAAGAACGAAATTTCAGGGAAATGACCGTGAATTTATTTAAAGTAGACTAAAATTAGTCTAAAAGTGATATGAGATGTCAAAATGTGGTTTTCGTCATACGTGGGATAACTTAACAGTTATACGTGAAGTCTAAAAGTTACGCGATTTAAGCAAAAATGTAGAACGCACAAGGTTAATTTCTTTATGGTCAAAGGAGGAGGGAAATATGTTTGGCTTTTCCAAAAAATGTAAAAGCGTCAAAATATCTTAGAAAACACAGTGCAGGAATGGTTAAGTCTGGGTCTAAGTAGAATTGTTTAAAACGTAAGTTTAGTCTCTTACGGCTCAGGTTTATTTTGTAACATTTAAATGAAATCTTAAAAATTCTATAATTAATTATGAGTGATCTAAAAATTAATCTGATGTGAGGAAAATGTCAGAGTTGATTTTCGTTATGCGCGTGATGTTTAAATGGTGTTCTGACCAAAACGATGTTTTCTTAATAACTTTTGCGAAGATGATCTAACGATTGTCAAACTCTCAGGATATTACTAAAATAATTTAACTTACGAGAATGTGAAATAAAAATTTTACGGGATGAATAGTGAAAGTGAATAGTAAAAAATTGAGAATGGATAGAAATCCTGAAAATGCGAATTGTTACAGTCTCACCACCTTAATGGGAATTCCGTTTCGGAATTCAATGTGTGTTATCCGATGTTGAAGTGTCTAGAAAAATAAAGGTGTATACGCTGAATTCTAATCTTTGTGTTCTCAAGTTTCTGGTCATAGAATGTGTTATATACCATTTTATGTTTTTGGTGGTGGCTTAAGTTGATCATTTAAAGGGTTTTGTTAAAATATTATAGATTCTAATATACCTCAAGTTTGGCTTTTCCCGATTCTCAAAACGAATCATATCTTATTGTATCGAGGCTATCAATAAAACCTTAATTTCTAACATGGAGTTTTTGGTGATAGTGTGCGGCATGGAGCCTAATTTGTATTTGTATGGTTTCCTTAGTTGTTTCGCGGGTGATCTCTGAACACCTTAGTCCATCTAATGGTTAACTAACACTTTTGTCTATATAGTGCCTCAAAATGGAATAGTTTTGTTATTGTTAGGGTAACTGTTGTTAATCAAAGGTGTAAGATATTGTTGATGTGAAATGGTTTGTAATGATGTGAAAAATATCGTTGTAGGGAAAGTCTTGCTAGTGGCAAGTGGTTATCCAAACCATTTCCAAAGTTGATCATGTCTTAGGTGGTTTTGAGATGAAGGCTATATCGTATAGTGTTTATGTCTACTAGTGTTTCAAAGAAACGTGATACTGTGAAGTTTTACATACTGGCTTATAAGGGGTTCAGATAATGATGTGACATGTTGATGATTAGAAGAGTGTAGCGTATGTTTACCATTATTCTTAGGTAGAGATGTCAAGTTTAGTTTAAAATCAAAAGTGAATGACGGAATGATATCCTTGAAACCTAATCAGGCTAGTACTTCTAAGAAATGACGAGAAGATTTGATGACTATCCTAAGATAGTAGATAGGATTATTTCATAAATGAAAACTTTCAAGAATAAAATTAGGTAGTATAAATAAGTATTAAGATCTCGCTTAGTGGTAAGACACTATCGTGTCTCTAGATCTTTTTAATGAATTCTGGTGGTTTATCGAGTTTAAGTAGGAAATTAACATGAATATAACCGTTGTATAACTATTCTCAGTGTTTGAAAAATTTAAGTCGAACATAGTTAATTAGACTATGTTCCACTATTCCTAGGTTAAATATAGGTGATTAGGCTATATTTAGCCGAGGTTCGATAAATTTTTCAAATACCTAAATTAGGTATACTTGTGATATGTCCATAGCTTTTGAGAAATTGTCCACTAAGCAAAAGCGATATCAAACCATTCAGTTGCAAGTCCTGGCCATAAAAGACTTGTAACCTATGTTTTCACATTCCATTGCATTGAAGATAGTATGGGTAGATACGTGTGGAAAGGAAATCTTAAGTAATTCTAAAATAGTCCATACTTGGCTAGCATCACGGACCTTTAACAATGAAGGCTTCAGAAGAAAATTTTGATGAATGTAGAGATAGTTTCTGAACTTCAGCTTTTGTAGATGATGAGTCAGTTTATCTTTTAGAAATCCCATTTCTTGTATTTCTATTAGGGAAATTGATAGACTGTGACGGGTTTCATGTAAAACAATATCATATAATGTTTATAAGATAAGTTTTTTAGAGACTTTGTATAACTTACAATGTCTGTGAAGTAAATTAAACCATTGTGTAACTCACAATGTCTTGAGAAATGATAGAGAGGTCATTGTGTAACCCACAATGTCTTGAGAAATGATAGAGAGATCATTGTGTAACTCACAATGTCTTGAGAAATGATGGAGAGATCATTGTGTAACTCACAATGTCTTGAGAAATGATGGAGAGATCATTGTGTACCTCACAATGTCTTGAGTAATGATGGAGAGATCATTGTGTACTTACAATGTCTTGAGAAATAAATGAGACCACTGTAGGATTTACAGTGTCCCAGAATGTAATAGAGACCACTGTAGGATTTACAGTGTCTTGAAAAATGAATGAGACCATTGTATCTCCAATGTCTGGGAAGTAGGAAAGACCATTGTAATCAGTTACAATGTCTTGGATAAAGTTTCGTAATCCTAAAATGCACGAGTAGATACATGATTGGGAAAATATGATTGTGCCGTAATGCCTTAGAATAGGCATACGCAGGTATGTTTAGTCTATCATTTAGCTAAAATGATTGAAAATATGCCGAGTGTATATGTCAATATACTAGTATGTTTGTGTAGCTTAAAATGTTTAAAAGTCACATAATCGTCTGGAGGATGGAAGGCACGGAGAACGGAAGGCTATAAAATATTTTTGTTTGTAAAAGTAGTTATAGTTTAGGTCACAAATAGACCCATTTCTCTATAATTAAGGCTCTGATACCAATTTGAAACACCCCCAATTTCGTGATACGCAGTGGAATTCAAACTGGGTGTTACTTCATGGCACAACAGTCATAACAATAGAAAACGATCTCTAAAGGAGTCGTTTAAAAAGGATTTATCATTCAAATTATTAAATATATCAGAGTTTACAAAATAGGTCCCAGTTGGTTCCATTGTTTACAAAATACATCAATATAAAGTCTTTGATGTTTTATGAATGATAAAATATTTATAGCCTTCTTGATCTAGTCCTTGCTCTTACGTGCCAGCTTCCGACATTATGGACCTGAAATACATGCTTAAAACTGTCAACACAAAGGTTGAGTGAATTCATAGAGTTTGTTTGATGGTTGAACACATTATGTTTGTAGTGTGAGCTATAGACTCACACCAATTGTTTGAAAACAAAACAGTTATTATTTCACTAAGCATCATGCAATCAAGGCGTTAAAGTGTTCCAAATTTAATCGGAGAAACTGTTGATACGTGCCCTTAACAGGTAAAATTGCCATTTTTACCTAATGTACTCAAATATAGTGCGTTTGTTTACCGTACCTGGTCAAACAAACGGGATTCTTCAATCCCAATAGATCTATCCACAATATTCGCGCTCACTTCACTCGTGATTAATGATTCATGATTTAGGGACTTAAGTTTGGCAAATGCGGTAACTTAGTGCAAGTCAAATAATCAGATAAGTATACAGTTTGAAAGAAACGTGTTTGGTTTAAAATAAAACATGTATCTCCCCCAAGGGTTTGTAAAACAATTAAGTAATAGAAAGTGGGGCTATGAACTCACCTCAGAGTAAATGATATCAAATGTATAATGAGAATGATGGATATGCCGTGAGAACTTCTACGAGCAACATAGAATAGGATGTTGCGACTTAGGTTTGAAATAATGATACGAAAGAAATAACAAGCCTATATACATCTCTATGTTGATCATGATGTAGTACATGGTATTTGTGTATGTCGTTTATAGAAATGGTCTAGTTGTGAAAACGTGTATAGTTTATATATATCGTACTACCGTTCGGGCCATCACAATTCAAAGGTCATGTAGTAAACGTTCGAGGAGCTAGGACACTTTAAATCGTAAATCCAGCAACTCGTCGATACGTTTTACTCAAATGAAACTGTTAGGTCACTAGTTTTACAAACACAAGCTTATAAGAAAGAGATGAGGCGATTGAACAAGTAAACAAACACAAACACACGATAATATGGAATGGTTTACGCGTAGAGTGTAGGTGAAAGAAAACTTGAACAACCAACCTTCAAATGAAGGTTTACAAGAGTATTTATAGGAGGAAAGCTAGGGCAACACTCCTAGTTTCCATCCTTTCTTAAATGGGCTTGGGCCTAAGCTCATGGGCCTTCTACATAAGCTTAAGGCTAAATACAAACATAAAGGCCATAATAAAGTTAACTATTACATATTAATTACTAACACTTGATTATGGTTTAGGAGTGATTCCAACAATCTCCCCCTCAAGTGTTGGTGATGAACGGTGAAGGCGTTGATGTAATAGTAGCTCTGACGTCTTCTGACATTCTTCTTTCTTGTGAGAAGAATTGCCTTGATTCGAACAATCTCCCCAGTGTAGAGAGATAGTTTTCCTTGAGCAGTTATGCTTTGACGTCATCATTAACTTTGTTCTTTGATTTTTGTTCTTTGTGGTGAAAGTGATAGTATGTTGTAGTCTGCATCAAGTCTGCCTCAGGTCTGCTTCGCTGCTCCAGTGTCTCCACGTCATTCTTCAACATGCTCACACGCTCTTTGACGTTGGAATTCACTACTGATGAAGTTCTTTAAGTCTTTAACTTTGTAGATTCTTTGGTTTGACGAAGAATCATTCTGACTGTTGTGTTGCTTTTGGATAGAACTTCCATTAGTGATGATGTTGGCGTGAGCATGAGAAGAATCAGCACGATCATCCCGCTCCGGAGCTTCCATAAGAAGAAAACATGTCAAACGGTTAGTAATAAGCGGATTCCGGCACTTACAAGTTTGAACTTCGAGAGAGTTAACAACATAGTGTGAAAACTTAACTCTAATTCTTACAAAGGCCGTTCCTGAACTGGAGTCCCACAAGTGAGATAACGCGATGTACCGAAGTACATCTACAGTTCAGATGAGTCGCTGAGGTACACCGAAGCATCACCTCACGACTGTAGACCGTTTGAGACACACTTCGCGTAATCCACGGGGAGTTACCGAAGTGACCTGCTGTCAGGGCTGTTTGATGTTGACCCTGGCAGGAGTTTTCATTCAATCACTGAGGATCACAGATGTGAACCTCTCATAAATGTTCTCGACAGATTGCTAAGATCTGTGAAGGACTCGATATGAATCACTGATAATCTTATTTGTTGATCATCAAGTGATTAATGTCAAGTGTACCTAAGAGATCTTTTGATGAATCTCGTGGCTCTAGACTCAATAGTGCATTTTGGTTTTCCTGTGCGGAGACTAGGGAGAGGGTCTCCTTCTTCAATACCAGCGATCTCTAAGAGAAAGCCAAAAGTTTACGTAGGGTTCCCTGTGAGAATGAAACAAGCTTCTGTTGAGAGAAACTTGAGTGGCTAAGAAGGTTTAGTGCATGCGTCACTGGGTCCATGACGACTTTTAATCTTCAATACCGGTGTCACTAAGTGACAACCAGTAGCATATGAATTGAACCCGGTGTCTGCCCTAAGTTGAATAATTTGGAGGGCTATTTCTTTTCACCCTTTCTTTGCATTTCTTTTTAATTCTTCAACTCCTTCTTTCTCCGATTCTCATTTTCTCCTTTTTATAATCATACCTAAGGACTTCTAAGTACTAACTATTTGTGATGTCCTTGGGTAGATCCCTCCGGCTCTGGCGGATCATAGGACGGTTATTCCTAACCTTAGTCACCTTATAACTCCATGACTAACCCATGTTGCCATAAAAACCACTGTTTGTGAAACATCTCTCAAAGGGTTTGTAAATGAAAAACATGTTTGAACCACTGTGAGAGATAGGATTTTGCATAAATACTCCCCCTCCACATGTGCTTAAGAGTTTTAATGGTTTAAATGCACAGTGAGGAAAGAGCGCGCACATTTTGAATTGATCCACTGGAGATAGACAATCCCCCGCGAGACACGGTTACGTTGCATAGTTAAAGAGTTACATTGTCAGCTTTTAGGTGACAACTAGCTCTAATAACAACCTTGAAGGTGTAGACAAACCTCAAAAGGTTGTCATACCTGTCAGAGTTCATGTCTACCAAGAGTGTCTCGAATGGTACTTTCTACTTGGACAAGTCCTTTGCGAGACACGTTTACATTACTAGCGAACTAGCTTGAAATTATTACCCGTCCAGGACAAGTCTTTTCGAGTTACTAACAGCTTAGTACCGTCAATTCGTTGGTTAAGTCTGAAGTACACAGATTCATTTGCATTTTGCACAACATATTTTGTTATCACACAATTTTCTCCCCCTCAAAAATGGCATATAAAATGTTATTTTTGAAATGTTGACAATAAATATGACCATTTCGAGTGTTGCGGGAAGATGACCACTATGAATAATTTGTGAACAAAGTTTTAACGCAAATACTCCCCCTCAACAAGTGATATAAACGGTTGAGGTTTTGAAAATCATATGGGGAAGTACTTGTCCTTTTGAGCAAAACCTTAAAAAGTGAAAGGTTTGATAGGTTTTACTCAAAAGTAAGAAGCTTTCGCTCCTTTTATAAGGATTGTGGCACTGAGGCGTACCACAGGGTCCTTTCTTTACAAGAACGGGTTGTACACTGTTATGTGTGCACAAGCCATTGACAGAGTTAATCACACATCCAAATTTATATGAAAGAAACAATTCAAGGGGTACCAGGAAGTGCAGTGATGTTCCCAGGAGTGTGCACAGGGCGTTGAAAGCCGGTTATGTTAATCCTGGGTCGACCACCAACATAGCTCTCCAATCGTCTGAACTGATCCCTTCTGAACAACCGTTCATAAATCATGGTTGTTGATACAAAAGTTGGGCGTTCCTGGTTTGGAGCTCCGGTTCTCGTACCAATTGAGAATTGCTGCTTGAGACCTGCGCACTAAGAGACAAAAGACACCGTTAGGCTTACCGTGGGATTGTCTCCCACGATTATCCTCCGCCGTGAGAGTGAGTAATCGGTTTAGGGTTTAAGGAGTTTAGGGTTATGAGATCGTACCTTAAACGAGGGATATGATTCCCTTTATATACGCACGGAATCCTTGTTGGTTCCGTGTTCCCCAACCTTCGGCGTATCCCGCCTAGGTCGGTTGGGAATGATTATCTTCTTATTTTAGAAGATATCGAATATCTATTCCGTAAATAGATTTGGGTTTGGGCTTTCGTGAGCCCAAACTCTTATTGATATTGGCCCGGTTTGTGCCGGGCTTGCAAGTATTGGGCTCTAGTCGGGTTTATGACCCGACTCCAGACTATACGTCATCATGTCCCCCCAGTCTAGTATGCGCAGTGCGTAACTGCGGATGCTAGACTAATAACCGTAGTCAATAATAAAAAACGTACAAAGCGTATCAAAGAAGCCATAAACATATATCCGCCGGTACGTTGTATCTAGACATGGAAGTAAATAGTAAACGCCTCGTTATTCGGGGGAAAGTTACTGCCCCGCGTCCCATCAAAGGAATCTCAGCCACACAAGTGAAGGTAGTGGGGTCCACGTGGCACATATCGGGTGGATGAGAAAAATGTATAAAACCACTCTTCATTTTCACAATGTTATTCACTGTAAAAAGAAATAATCCGCCATTGTTGAAATAGATCTGCAGCTGCAAACCAGAAATTAACCCACTTCAAGGTACCCGCGCGTGCGTTACTGTACACCATGGTGAAACAATTATCGGACTTTACCTCTTTCTTGTCCGAGAGCGATCTCTTAGAGTTCACCTCAGATTATTTTATCCCCCTTGACGTGCATCCGGTTGTGCCGGATGCGCAAGCAACCATTGCGGACTTCCCCAGAGGGAAAGTGGGGGTTTATACACGGTTGTTCGATTTTTCGAACCAACGCGTGCCCCTGTCCCGCTTTCTATGCGATGTATTAAACTATTACAACCTGCATATATCCCAGTTACACTGTATCGGTGCGGCCAAAATTACCAATTTTGAGGTAAATTGCCGTTTACTGGCAGTTAACCCAACCATCCATTTATTCCGCGCATTTTATCACACAATATGGGCACATGGGTGGGTATCTTTTGCGAAGCGTGCTGGTAGGCTCCAATGCTATACGGATAAACTAGACTCGCTTCGGGATTGGAGGGAGTATTTCTTCTGGGTAGATGATATATGCTTTCCATGGAACTATGAGTTTTATACCCGGGGTACATTAGAGAGGGATGAGTGCCCCCTACCTGGGTCGTATAATGCTGAGGATGCGGAACTGATAAATGACAACCGCATCCCCATTAGTGCCTATCCGGAGGGATTTCTGGTACATATGGGCATCAGCCGTAACTATTTTGGTCCCGAAGATGAGATCCCAATCTTCTTGGACGCCAATGGCCAGGGTGGGTACTCATTTCGCTGTACCTCTGTGTAAATAATGTGAGTCTTCTGTCTGTATTCGCGCATTATATAACTTATGTTATTTGTTGCTTCCTTTGCGCAGAAATGGATCTATTCGCTGTGGTGCAATTAGCCAAACCATTGGATGCGAGGTCGGGGGCACGGCCTTTGAAAGAAGGCGAAGAGCCAATACTAGCGAGTACCGCGGGGCATACAATGGAGCTGAACTTAGGGGTGTGATGAGTGTGTAAATACTCATCATTTTTGGTTAATTCTGAACTGCAAAACGTTTAAAAATGCTCGGAAATGCATCAAAACACTGAAAATATTCCAAAAGTGCATTTTATATGTTTCAGATGCAAAATGTTCAAAATTAGATGAAAAACGAGCAAAGTTTGCATAATTGGCAGTTTCAGTCCCCCGACTTTCAGAAAATGGCAAAATCAGTCCCTAGGCATTTATTTTAAAAGAAAAGTCACCAAAGGTCCTTTTGGAAACATAAATTATCATATTTAGTCCTTTGGTGGAAAATCCAAAAATATTTGAGAAATTACAGTTTAGTCCCTGAAAATCCAAAAATGGTCAAAATTAGTCCTTGGAAATTTCAAAAGTGTCAAAACTAGACCTTGGTCTATTAAAGGTTGGCAAAACTAGTCCTTGGATTACTCTTCCTAATTTACAGAATTGGTCCCTTGGTTTCAAAGAATTGCAAAATGGTCCTTGTGTTACCACTTAACCAACCGGACCCTATTATTATACCAAGCCCAAACCAAACTCCCTTGGCCCAATCTTTTTACCCGGTCCAAATCCATGACCCGACAACCCAAACCCAATGTTTAAACTAAACAAACTCGCCCCCCTAAAACCTGTCTTCCCCGACAAAAGTGTCTGCTACCCCCTCCTCCAGCCACCCATATCCACCCTACTCCACCCTTTGTCTCCCCCCACCTCACCTAACAACCAAATTGCATTAAATGTAGTCTCTTCCCTGTCCAAGATATCAAAGACCAATTTTCCCGCCAATTCCATCAAACGGCCAAGATGGCTCAAAAAGCATCCAAGGGTTGAGATTAGTGCTGGGAAATCTTCAGAGATGAGAGAGAAACTGCTTGGAGCATAAATAAAGGAAGAAGGATGGCTTAGAAGTAGTAGTTAGTTTATTTTACAAAAATGTATGTCGTTTTAATATCATTATGCTTTAATTAGTTTCTAAATTGTATTTTCAAGTTATTTTGTACTCAACTTAGTAGTTTCAGTGTATTCAAACTATTATCAAGTTTCAATTTAAGCCTTTGGTCACATTTCATATTTTATCTCAACTGTTGCAAATTTCCATATTAATATCTGTTGTCAAAGTTTCAAGAAGCCTAATTATAAGCTCAAACAAACCTCCACTAGCTTATTAAAAGCTTTTTGCAAGCTTGTTTTTAAGATTCTAGCAGAATTGGAATCTGGTCAACAAAAGTCAACTGATTATGAAAATGGGTATGGAATGAATCATGGGTGAAGCAGAGCTGAAATTGGGTTAAATCAAAGTTAGGTTAGGGGTTGGATTAGGGTAGTGATCACTTGTTCACAGGATTCAAGCCATAGTGGCTTTGGACCAATTGTAAGTGTTATTTTTCTTGTTCTTGGCAGAATCTGTTTTAGTATTCTTAAGTAGTTAAAACCTGTTAGTTAATCTGTGTTTAGGTTAAGTAAATCTAGTTTGATCATTTGTGCAAGCTTAATCTGTTGTTATCCCATTTTGATTGCATATCAGAAGTTAAAGGGTGTGTTTGGATTAACTGTTATACTGTCTCAGAGGTATAAGCAGTAGTTAACTTCTTTTGGTTCATGTTTACTAAGTTTACTTGAGCATATATCAGTCATTATATTGAGTCTGTTTTAGCACTTTAGTCAACATCATCAAATCTGTCAATACTGCTCCACTGTTGGAATTTTTGGATGTGCAAACTCTTTATTTGTGTTTAGAAATCTTAGGCATTGCTTGCATTGGGTTTATTACACCTTAATACATCAACAACAGTCCTTAAATTGCATTCAAATCTCAATTTAGTCAAACTTTCAAATCTGCTTCAAAAGTCAAAACTTGAAAAATGTCATTTTGAGCCAATTGAGAGGAATTTTATAGGATTCATTTCTAGATAAAATTCAGTGGAAATTGTTGTTTTAAGAACTTCTCTGGGTCTAATTTCTTGTAGCTATTTTTGCATAATTTTGCAAATTTTCTTTAAGCTCCAAAATAGCTTCTCTTTTGGGTCCTAGTTGCCCTGCTCCACAGGTCTCTTTATAAACTGAGTTTTCTCAGATTTTGTGCAAGGTGCACAGGGCTCATAAGAGCCTTCCAAGGTCTGGTCTTTTGGTTATAAGTAGCCACTTAGGTCTAGTTTAGGTCTTAATATTTGGTTTTAGATTTCTAGCTTATTTGAGTACTTATTTGTTGACTGCAAGTAGGTACCCAGAAATCTGTTTAGCTTGTAATCTCAAAATCATCAAAACTGTGTAGATTGCTATTCAGTAGTTAAGTGTTGTTCTTTTTAGTTCATTTAGAGTAGCTTTTGCATAATATTGATTCTGTAATCAGTGGGTGACTTGTTTGGTTCATTTGGCTTATCTTAGTGCTTATTTATAAGCACTTGTGACATCAGTTTCATATTCTTCCAAGTAACCACCTGTTTTTCCATTTTTCCTAGTTTCCTTATATAATTTTAGAGTTTTCCTGAATTTTTCAGATTTTTCTAAGTCATTTTGCTATTTTTCTTGATTTTAAGTGGTTTTTGAGCATTTTTAATTAGTAATTAATACAAAAAATTAAGAAAAGGTTCAAAAAAATAATTTTTCATTTTTCTTAAGTTTAGATAAATATAAAAAGTAAAAAAAGTAATTTTCCAGATTTTTCATAGTTTATTTTGTAATTTTTAGTAATTTAATTAGTTTTTAATAGTTTAAAATTCCTAGAAAATCCAAAAATATTCAGAAAAATATAAAATTAGTTTTGAAAATTCTATTTTGATATTTTAGATTTTTCTAAGTTTTAATTTTATTTTTCTAGCTTTATTTCACATTTTCTTGTATTTTAGGTAATTATTTAATAGTTAAAAATAGTTTTTAATTAGATAATTAGTTTTAAAAATAATTTTCTTTTTCTATAAATTTTCTTTTATCATTAGGATTGTAAAAACATCATTTTCATATTTTTAGGGTTAATATTGTGTAAGTTTCACTTTTTAATTTGTACGTCGCGTAGATTTTAATTTCAGTTTTATAAAAACATAAAAACAAAAACATCATTTTAAATATAGTGATAGCGTTTATTTAATAGATTTTATCTTTTTAATTTCCTTTAATTTGCATTTAAGCCGTTGTAATTTGTTGGCTTTTTCTGTAGTTATAATAATTCACAATCTCCTTTTCCGTTCAAATCTCTCGATCACTTTACGTTTGATAATCCATTGCATAGCTCGCTGGGACATAACGACCCGGGGAAACCCTATACTCCCCAGATCTTCATTGAGTTCGTTCCTGAGCCGTTTTAAGGTTGTTACAGTCTGCCATTCACAAGTGGCAGGCTTGAGTGATAAACCTTGACTGTTCTGGAGCGCATCAGGGTGACAGGGACCAGTTCTTCCGTTGCGATAGAGGCAACGCCGGTGCAAGGCGTGACGAGCCCTCGTGCGCCCTCCCCTATTGCGCAGCCACCACCCGTAGTGGCGGATCCCATTGACGAGGAAATGGAGGAGCAAGAGCATGGGCTATTGCGTAAAAGGTCGCGCAGCGGAGATGGTGCGAGTTCGGCAAGGAAGAAGCATCCCGTGACTGTTCATGTTGAATCTTCGGAGAGTGAGGCAGCATCATCGCACCCGTCAGCAGATGTTTCTGGCCCCCAGTAAGTACTCTCGATAGTATGATTGTTTTTGTTGTTTTCATCAAGTTTGCGCATGAGATCTTGATAAGTCTGTCTGTGTTTGTAGGTTCGAACAGAGTGCAGAGTCGCCACCCAAAGAGAGTCCTGTTTTTTTCGAGTCTTCAGAACCGGAGATTGGTAGCGCAGTGCCAGTGGCAGCAGGGGATGCGTCAATGGGTCAGCTGGTTGATAACCTTGTTTCTCTGGCTGCGTAGTTGAAGGCGAAGTGTGTTGGAGAAAATAGTCAGGACAATCAAAAGGACCAGCGCATTGCATCACTGGAGGCGCAATTGGCCAGTGCCAAGGCTGAAATAAAAGAAGCCAATGCGTATGCGGAGAGGCTTGCAGGAGAAAAAATGTCTCTACTATCTCAAATAGACCAGGAGCGTGCTGAAGCAGTCAAGTATAAGCTGTCATGTAACTGGGCCCTTAAACATCTAGAGCAGGGTAAGTAAAATTTGTTTGCGCAGTTGGGGGAGCTTGGGGCTACTGTGAGCTGGTCATTGGAGGTTCAGGAGGCAAAACTGCGTAAGCTTAGCATCGAGTATGACGAGGAGTTGTATCCTTAGCTCATGTCCACTATAGCGGAGCGCAGGTGGCTCATAGGCCACGGTCTTCGCCTAGCTGCCCTCAGTACCCTGAAATCGCCAGAGGTGGTTAATGCCTTCGGGGAGGTTGTGCAGTGCGCTCTGGAGCGTGGTAAATCAGAAGCAATTGAAAAGCTCCACGAGGCAAAACTGTTGAAGGCGCCGATTGATAAGGTACCGAATTATGATGCTGAGTCATATGATCACTTGGTCGCTGCCATGCAGAGAATGAAGGATTTAGAGCTCCCAATGATTTCGGAGCTTGAGCGCGATCAAGATTATCCTATAAATGTTATTATGGCGGGGTTGACCTTGGCGCGTAATCGTACCGAGGATGCCGAAACACAGCCGGACTATTATTTGAAGCCACATGAGTCTCAGATTCAAGTACCTGTCTTTGCGCGTCCTAGGGATAGTCAGAATCCCTTTGCTTTGGAGAAAGAGGTACCTTTAAAGGAAGTCTTGGAGGCGCATGCGACCCGTCTTGCTAAAAAAGAAGGTATTTCAGGTAAAGCTATTTTGTGTGGGGTTGGTGCGGCTCACTTGCCAAGGTCTGCTGGGGTGCCAGTCAGTGTGGCCACTGTGTCGCGTCAGGATGCAGACGTGTTGAAGGGTGTTAGCGAAGCTAAAGATGCAACGAGTCACGTTGGCACCTCTTCACTTAAGCGTTGTAGCAGCTGGTAGTTGATATGTTGCAAAATAACTATCTCTTGTAATAACTCGTAGTTATGAATAAAAGTCTCTTTTTTGCTGTGGGTATTATTGAAACTTGTAATGTATACGTATATGTTTGTCTTTGCGTAAAAGATGTATTCGTCGCCGAAGAAACAAACGTGTATGCCAGTGCGAATATAGGAAATCCATAATCGTGTATGAAGATCATAGTATACTTGAGAAATAATTCAAAGTACTTTATCATAATCGTGTATGTTATGATATGCAGCGTACTGTAAATATCACATTAAGGAAGCAATTGTCTTGGTTCCTAAGTTGTTAAACGTGCACGTGTGCGCTGTTGCGCAACCATCGTGGGATGCGCACATATCTTATTCCAACGTCTCGAGAACAAGGTGTTTAACAAGGATACGTGATCCAATGTTGATGGGTTTGCAACCCTCTTACTCAACAAGTTATTTAGTAGGTTAACTTATCCTTTTACCATCGTGGGTTTATTCGTAGTGCATGCACGCCGTCGTGGGCAAAAATAAAAAATTGTTAAGACATACAGTATATGGAGATAACAACTTAAAATATGTCGCGGATTTAGCTAGAAACCGCGGCGTTTTATTGATACTTGCAAGTTTTTTAAGAAATAACAAAGAAAACAGTATATGTAAAAAATAAAAATAAATACATGAATGTTTATTGAGCACTGGAAGTGCGAGAGAGTCTGTGCACTGGGCCGTAGCCCTTTCTATAGGTAGCATCTCTTGAGGTTGCAGATCCATGTGCGTGGCAGTTCACGACCATCCAAGCCTCGTAACTTGTACGAGCCCGTTCCTGATGCTTCAGTAACCTCGTAGGGTCCTTCCCATTTTGGTCCGAGCTTGCCCATGTCTTCTGCGTGGCTCGCATCATTAGCGCGATAGACGAAATCACCTGGTCTGAAGGAGACACTGCGTACTTCGGCGTCGTAGTATCCTTTCATCCTTGATTTTGATTTTTCTTCCCTGATAGATGCGCGTTCACGCCTTTCTTCCAGTAGGTCCAAATCAAGACGGCGTTCGTCGTCGTTAGTTGCCATGTTAACTTCAGCAGTGCGAATAGTTGGCATTCCAATTTCGGCCGGTATGACGGCTTCTGTCCCATAGACTAGTGAAAAGGGGGTGTCTCCCGTGCTAGTTTTGATTGAGGTGCGGTGCGCCCACAAAACATGCGAGAGCTCTTCCACCCATCTTCCTTTGTGTCTGTCCAGGCGCGCTTTAATTCCTTCACCCAGGCTGCGATTTGCGCGCTCCACTAAGCCATTAGTTTGTGGGTGTTTAACTGATGCGAAATGTTGTGTGATGTTCAACTTCTCGCACCAATCTTTGAAAGGATTATCGCAGAATTGTTTTCCGTTATCCGAGATGATTTCGCCAGGTAAACCGAAGTGACATACAATGTTTTCCCAGACGAAGCGTTTTACCTGGTTGCCAGTGATTGTTACTACTGCTCTTGCCTCGATCCACTTAGTGAAATAGTCTATGGCGACTATGAGGAATTTCAATCCTCCCGCAATGACTGGAAAAGGTCCTGCAATGTCAATACCCCACTTATAGAATGGCCATGGGGATGTGATTGGTGTTAGTTCGTGCTGTGGTTTGCGCGGGACGGGTCGATGTACTTGGCAGTCGTTGCACTTCCTTATTAAGTCTCGCGCATCGCGGTGCATGGTTGGCCAGTAGTACCCTGATCGCATGGCGCGCGGTACAACGGACCGTGGTCCTGAGTGCATGCTGCATGAACCTTCATGGATTTCTCGCAGCACGTAATTTGCTTGTAGTAGACCTACACAGCGGAGCCATGGTTGGAGGAAAGAGCGTCGGTACAGTATGTTGTCTCGAAGTTCGAATCTTTGCGCCGTGCGCCGTATCCTACGAGCTTCCTTCTTCTCTTGGGGTAACACTCCTTTGTCTAGGAAGTCCGTGATCGGTGTCATCCATGTCGGACCTTCCTCCTCTATGACTGTGGAAACTTCCATCTCCGATATGGATTTGGTTTTCAGTGTTTCTACCAGCACTTGTTTCGACAGATGTGCGAAGCTTGTCGAGGCGATCTTGCTTAGTGCGTCCGCTTTGCGGTTTTCTCCTCTAGGGACTTGCTTGATGGTGAATCTATCGAAGCCTTTGATCAATGTCTTGGTTTTGTCGAGATATTGAATCATATTTTCTTCTTTAGCCACATATTCACCCAACACGTGGTTGGCCACTAGCCGGGAATCTACATTTGCTTCCAGGTTACGTACACCCATTCGTGCTGCAATGCGTAGTCCGGCGATTAGAGCTTCATATTCTGCCTCATTGTTTGTTGCTGTAAATTCAAAACGCAGTGCGTAAGTGAATTCCATTCCTTCTGGATTTGTGAGAATGAGGCCAGCTCCTGACCCGTCCACGCACGAGGATCCATCTGTAAACAAGATCCATGGATCTAATAGTACCTGCTTACTTGGTGCGGGAACCTCGTCGGCATCTGGTTTCTCGATGATGAAGTCTGCCAGAATTTGTCCTTTAATCGCGGTACGCGGTCTGTAGGAAATGTTGTGTTCCCCTAGTAATACGCTCCACTTTTGGAGTCGGCCTGATGCATCAGGTTTAGAGATGATCTGTTTGATTGGTTGGTCTGTGATTACTGCTATCGGGTGCGCTTGGAAGTACCTGCGCAGTCGTTTGGCAGCAAATACCAATGCTAGAACTAACTTTTCCATTGCACTATAATTCATCTCCGTCTTCTTGAGTGCTTTTCTCACAAAGTAGATGGGGGTTTGTACTGAATCCCTATCTGTTAGTAGCACTGCGCTGACTGCTCCATCAGTTGCAGACAAGTACATGATCAGCTCTTCCCCTTGTCGGGGTGCAACAAGTGTTGGAAGCGTAGCCAGATGCTGTTTGAGCTGAGTGAAGGCTACTTCTGCCTCCGTAGTCCAGCTGAAGTCACCCTTCTTTATACACTTCTTGAGTGTCTTGAAAAGGGGTAGCGATTTTTCTGCTGACTTGGATAGGAACCTGTTTAGGCCGGCCAACTTTCCATTGAGAGATTGGACCTCCTTCAACGTGCGTGGTGAGGGAAGATCGATGACCGCCTTTGTTTTTTCTGGGCATGGTTTTATACCGTCAGGTTCGATAAGGTATCCAAGGAACATGCCTTCAGTAGCTCCGAAGGTACACTTTTTTGGATTCAACTTCATGTTGATCTCTCGTAGGGTTTTGAACGTTTCCTCAATGTCGCGTACTAACTCACCTTCAGTATGGCTCTTTATGACTAGGTCATCAACATAGACCTCTAGATTGCGGCCCACCTGCTTTTCGAAAGCATTATCTACTAACCGCTGGTAGGTGGCGCCCGCGTTCTTCAAACCAAATGGCATTTTTGTGTAACAATAAACGCCTTGGCTTGTGTGGAAGGCTGTTTTTTCCTCGTCTTCTTTAGCCATCTGTATTTGATGGTATCCTTTGTATGCATCGAGGAAACACTTTAATGGGTATCCGCACAAAGACTCTACTTTCCAGTCTATCTCTGGTAATGGATAGCAGTCTTGTGGACATGCTTTGTTAAGGTCTGTGTAGTCTACACACATACGCCAGCTGCCGTCGCTCTTCTTTACCATGACTGGATTGGAAAGCCAGTCATGGTAATAGACTTCCCGCATGATCCCTGCGTCCACAAGTTTGTGTACTTCCGCCAGGATTGCTTGCGCGCGCTCATGAGCTTGACCGCGCTTCTTCTGGCGTATTGGTGAGTATCCTTGTCGGATTTTCAGTCTATGCTCTGTTATGGAACGCGGTACTCCGGTCATGTGTTTTGGCTCCCATGCGAAGATGTCCAAGTTCTTTTGTAGGAGCGCACACACAGCCGCTTTGCCGTTGTCCGACAATGACCCTCCGATGGATATTTCCTGGTCTGGGTATTCAGGGTGAATTGCAACCTTCAGATTTGGAATTCTGGTTGCGCGTTGTTCTGGGATTTGCGCCGTTTCGCATGTAACCGTGTTACATTCTCTATGTGGGATAGTGGCGCTGTAGAGAGTAACAATGCCTCCTTCCACTGGGAATTTAAGCATCCCATGCGCTGTTGATGGCACTGCGTGCATAGCTGATATCCCGGGTCTCCCCGATAATGCCATTATATGGCGATGGAGATTTGATCACCATGAATTCCATCCAGGCCGTCGCGGAATGTTGTTCGTTTCCGATGCTGACTAGTAGTCTTATTTGCCCCATCGGCCATATTTTTTCACCTGTAAAGCCAGTCAACGCCGTGCTGGCCGGGCTTAACTGACTGCGTATTTCAGGGCGCAACCGCTTGAAGCAATGCTCATACATTATGTTTGCAGATGCTCCACCGTCGACATACATGCGGTGGATGTCGTGACCCCCCGCGCTTATCTCTATGGTGAGTGGTTCCACCTCTGCGTTGTCCGCAGTTAAGGTAGGGAAGGAGATTTCCTTTCCACGAGAAAAATCTTGGCTGACCTTCTGCCTAGTGATTCGCTGCCATGATTGTATCATGTAGATTGTGTCAGCCTTGTCTTTTGGTGTTTCCTTCTTGTGTCCACTTTTTTGTCTATCCTTTCCCTCTTTGATGTTTTTGACCAAGTGGTCCAATCTACCTTCTTTAACCATCTTGTCTATGAGTTGGCGTAGTTGGACGCATTCGTTGGTGGTATGGCCCTTCTGTGCATGGTAATCACAGTATCCATTCCCAGTGCGCCGATCTTCTGGAGTGCGCATCTGCGTTGGTCTTGGAAAATTCGCGCCTTCTGTTGCGAGTATTTCCTTTGGTGTTTTGGTAAGCGGGGTGTATCTGTCGTTATCCCTCCCGCTCCCCTGGTTGCGATAGCTCCTATTACGGTTACTACCCCGGTCATTGGATTGTCTCCCAGGTTGTTCCTGTGACCGGTAGTTCGAGTAGCTCCTTTTGCTATCCGCCGCAGCAGCTTCTCCCTGGACAAAGGACCGGGAGCGTTTCATGAGTTCATCAAAGGTTTCAGGAATCTTGTCGTTCAATCTCTTGATGAGCTCTGGATTGTTAATCCCGTTCATGAAACCAGAGATCTTCAATACTTCTGGGCATGCTTTAACTTGCATGAATTCGTCTTTGAAGCGTTCCATGAATACGCTTGTAGATTCTCCTTGGCGCTGCTTTACTCTGGCAAGTTCGACAGGATTTTTAGCGCACTTCTTCCTTTGAGTAAAGTTTAGGCGAAACGCCTTTCTCAATTCCTCAAATCCGTTGATGCTTCTGCGTGGAAGCTTGCTGAACCAGTTCCGCGCGTTTCCTACCAGTGTGGAGTTGAACATGTGGCACCACACAGGCTGCGGCCAATTTTCAATTGTCGCGGCTGACTCAAAGATTTTGAGGTGATCATCAGGGTCACCTGTTCCATCATAGGTCTTTACGTTGGCGGGCATGCGCCTTCTTTTGCTTTCTGAAAAGTAACTGATGCGCCTAGTGAACGCATCCACCTTTTGGCGACGCCAAGGGAGGGATATATCTTCATCCTCCTGGTCATCATATCTGTTTCTGGACTTCCAGTGTCCAGTTTCAGTATCCTCGTTGTCCGAGGAACTTTCAGAGGATGAATTTTTCCTCTTTGGCGCTTGCGCCGACTGTCCTCTGAGTTTGTACTCGGAGGGCTTTCACTTGGGGAATAGTGTCGTCCCAATCTGTCTTGGATTCTGCGGCTACCAAGTCTAGTATGGACATTGGTACGCTTTTCATCTTCATCATTCTCACTCAGATGATGCGAGTGAGATGTCTCATCCTCCTCAACTCTTCTCCCGATCCGGTTGAATACTGGGGGTCGGCGGCTATCTCTCCCGCGCTTTTCTTTCTGATGGCGCGGTGGGGAAGTTTCGTATTCAGAATCGAAATTGAGTCGGGCTTTCAAGTTCCGGCCTGATCTCTTCTTCTCTTCCTCTTGCATGAGGGCAGTTAATGTTTCGTAGTTCTGGGATACGAAAACTTCTGGTGTTAGTTCTGGTGCGACCCCCTCGAGAGCAAGTATGTTTGTTTCTATCACTACATCCTTATTTCGGTCAGGTGCGTCTGGTGCCTTTGTCGGGCCAGTTTCTAGCACCGACTGGAAGGGAGTAGTAAAGACGGTGCGCAGTGGGTCTACTCCACTCGTGGTGGTTGTAGTGGCTTGGGTTGTTCCCGAGTGCGGTTCCACCAGAGGGAAGATCAAGTCTTGGCCTGATCCCTTATTTTTAGCAGCGCTGGTTGTCCCAGAGGTCTGCTTAGGAGTTAGTCCACTTTGCGACTTCTTTCCCATGAGGTCTGACTGCGATTGCTGATTACCGTGTTTTGTCATTCTAGTGTTGGTTCTTAGTATCGGGTCCCACGGATGGCGCCACTTGTTGATACAAAAGTTGGGCGTTCCTGGTTTGGAGCTCCGGTTCTCGTACCAATTGAGAATTGCTGCTTGAGACCTGCGCACTAAGAGACAAAAGACACCGTTAGGCTTACCGTGGGATTGTCTCCCACGATTATCCTCCGGCGTGAGAGTGAGTAATCGGTTTAGTGTTTAAGGAGTTTAGGGTTATGAGATCGTACCTTAAACGAGGGATATGATTCCCTTTATATACGCACGGAATCCTTGTTGGTTCCGTGTTCCCCAACCTTCGGCGTATCCCGCCTAGGTCGGTTGGGAATGATTATCTTCTTATTTTAGAAGATATCGGATATCTATTCCGTAAATAGATTTGGGTTTGGGCTTTCGTGAGCCCAAACTCTTATTGATATTGGCCCGGTTCGTGCCGGGCTTGCAAGTATTGGGCTCTAGTCGGGTTTATGACCCGACTCCAGACTATACGTCATCAATGGTGATGATCCTTCTCACATTCCTCCGATCCTGAGAATTCCATCGCTTAGGGTTCCCAATGTTTTCACGTATATCCTTCAATCGATAAGCTAATCCGTTGCTAACCATCTTCAGAGTATGATCTCCAAATTTGTGAAGCTCATTACACGCCATCAAGCAATTGCGATGAAGTTCACTGCGATAAACGACACCAAACGGTTTGCTGATGAGCGTTAATTGTGATAGCTGGTTGATATCGGGAAGATCAAGCTGTGGTGGAGTGAAGTTGACACGTGTCTGATATGATTCAACGGCAAGCTGGAGATCTTCAACACGTT
Organism: Chrysanthemum seticuspe; assembly: GCA_019973895.1. Taxonomy (NCBI): domain Eukaryota; kingdom Viridiplantae; phylum Streptophyta; class Magnoliopsida; order Asterales; family Asteraceae; genus Chrysanthemum; species Chrysanthemum seticuspe. Next base: position 155,484,307 of record BPTQ01000009.1, read on the forward strand.
CTTTTATGACTATGCGTCTGATGAAGATGAGCAGTGACTTGATGAATTCACGTTGTATTTTGGTTGAAAATTGTCTCATGCGACCCTGTACTTTGGCAAGGTACATGTCTTCAATATCGTTGAGAGACAAATTCTCAAAGTCAGCTTCACAGAATGCATAATCCCTTTCATCCTGTCTTTTGACCACAATCTTCTTGAGAAAGGTGTAGTCCTATTTGGATGAAAGACCTACATGTTGGATGGCAACGATGTCTTTAGTACTAAACACTGCATGTTGTGACTTCTGAACCTGACAGCTTCTGTAGTAGATTCGTCGGCGTTCAGGCCAGTGATGAATCCCATACAATGCATCTCGGTCGTATGCTTCTACTATGCTGGAGAACATGTAATTGGCACGTTACTCAATGGCAATGCAGTTTGAGTAGATAGCTACAGGGAATGGAAGTGTCAAGGATGTAGCATATTTCCTTGAACCATCGCCACCATGGAGAAGAAATTCCAGGTCTCTGTTGAAGAAATATCGGAAGGGAATCCGTGGTTCATCTGGTTGGCCAATGGTTGGTAGAGGTTTGGTCCAATCGGTGTAGTATGGAGGGTTGTCCCTTTTCGTGAAGTCAATATTTGCTTCCGGGTTGAGCCAATCCATGTTGTTAGACATAGCTCGAGCAATGTTGTCAAGGTGATATTCGACCTCGAGGGCACTTTCAGAGCTGTCTTTTAGAAGTTGAAACGCTTCATTCTTGATTCGCTTCAACTCAGATTTTGTCATCTTCTTCACCTGGAACTTTTCTTGCAAGAGTTTTGCGTGCTCCAATGTATTACCGTCTACCAAATTCTGACCTTCTTCAGGGTAGGGAGTGTTGTTAACAAGAGTAGAGAACCATTCAAATTCTTCAGTTTTATCGTCATCTAGCCACGATACGACGTCAGTTTGAGGCGTCTTCTTCTTCTTCTTTTTCGAATGCCTAGATGATGATGCTGGTTTCTGAACTTGTTTGGGAGAGGTGGGTTGTTGTAGGGGCTCACGGACCTCTTCATCGTCACCACCCGTATACTCAAAGTGATCACCGGTTTTCTGAGTCAGGGGTGGTAACTCGGAATCGTCTTGAGGTTTATCTGTAGAAGAACGGGGAGGAGACCTTTGGTGAGTAGAAGTCTGTTGGAGAGGAGGTAACATAGAAGATGATTCACCAGACTTCTTCTGACGTTTAGCTTGATCATGCTTATCCTGATCCTTGTCTTCATCGTCTCTAGGACGTTTAGACTTTTCAGCTTCGAATCTACATGCTTCTTTGAGTTGGAAGTCCAGCAATGCTTGAAACAGCTTTCCTTCCTCAGAAGTAAATGTCCCAGATCGTGTAGACATTTGTGTGACAAGCTTGGCCACCAATTCATTATCCGAGAAAACTACAGGATCTGATGGATTGATTGTGACGGTTAAAGGTGTGGATCTCATAGTTTGCTTGGCTATCTGCATAAGATTCGGATATAGTTTTCTGGTAAACATCTCCTTTGTGACTTTAGGAACGATATCCTGAAGGTACTTGTTAGTGTAACCTTCGACCATTTCGTTCAGTTCCTCTTGACGATGACTTTTCATGAACTCCTGGATAAACTTCCTTTCTCCTTGCATCTTTTCATTCTCGTCATACAGATGCTGTATGTGATCAGCAAAGAAATTCAACTTCTTGTTGAGCACGTCTTTCTTTCTGACTTGTTTGACAGCTTTTACATTCCTTTCATGAGTCTGAGAAATCCAAGATCGAGGTGGTTTCTTCAAAGATTTGGATGTTGATTTTGTTGATTTCTTTGATGGTGGTGGTGATGAGTGAGATGAAGAATCTGATGAGGAGGAGACATGAGGAGACTCCGGGTCCTTAGGAGGTGCAGAGGTATCCTCCTTGGAACGAGTTGGACTTTTGAGAAGATAATCATCATAATTCTCTTCATCATCTTGTCCAGATTTAGCCTTTTCTTCCTTCTGAGTCTTAGCTTCTTCATCAGTTTTCTCTTTATCAGTTTTATCCTTTTCTGGTTCCTCAATGTTATAATCAGTAGACTCCTCCACAAGCGTTTGTTGTTGCACAAGAGTGGTTGCACCAGATCCCTTATCGGGTCGATTAACCGCATCAGGATCTGGTGAGGAGTGGGCAGCACCACTTGATCCTCCGGGGCCACCCATTTGGTCTTTTGCAAATTCTTCAGCTTTTTGAATTTGTCTAACTAATTTAAACTTCTTCCTGTAGGATTGATCCAGTAGCTCTTCTTCTTCTTCAGAGCTTTCATTATAGGGCACAAGTGCAGGAGTCTTCCCTTTTCCTTTATCAGCTTGAGGACTTGGAGGTTTTGGTACTGAAGGATTGTCATCCTTTGCAGTTTCAGAGTAGGTAATCTCTTCATATGTGTCAGTACCTTCAGAGCTTTCGTCCAAAAGCTTTCTTTGCGGTTCGGGCTTGGGGATTGGGATGGGAGTAGCTTCCTTAGATGGAACAATCCTCTTTGAAGGAGGGTTCCTCTTGGGGAACTTCCTATGACTCTCTATGCTTAATGCACTTCCAGCACTGCCTCTTCTGGTTCTCCGAGTAGGTGTCCCAGAAGCCTTTTCATCAAGATGGCCAACTTTTCCTTCTTTTACGGCTACCCGATATCTTTTGTACGTTTCCAGCTTTTTGATTTCCTTTGTAAGAAGGTGATCGGGTAACTCAGCACCCTGTTTCTTCGTAGACGATTCTTTGATTCTGACAGATAGTATGGGCTCAGTCAAGATGTCATGATTATCTGGGTCATTGAGTCTCATGGGGATATTAGGATGAAGTCCAAGAGCTCTCTGGATCAACAGTTTGTTGTATCTGACATAGGGAATTTTGGAGCCAAGCTTCTTATGAGACAGCATCATATCTTCCCATAGCAGTGCTTCAATTATAATGTCCTTCTTGTTGATCAACGACAAGAAAATTTGCAGTTCCATGAGCTTGGGATGCTCATAGCCACTGTCACGACCAGAGATTGATTTGGTGATGATCATATAGAGTGTCCTCCATGGTTGAGGAATATTCTTCAGCTCCACGTGAGAGTGCTTAGAAATGATTCCTTTAGCTTCATCATAACCAATATCTATCAAGAATTGCAGGACAGTCTCTTCAGTAGGGGTAGCAAAGAAGTCGGTTGGAGCGATGTCTGGAATGATGAGAACAGCTCGTAAGTCATCAGGAGTGATAGTGACTTGTTTGTGATTAAGAGTCACATTCACAGCATTTTGACCAGTGATCCTCTGCATAGAATCCCAGAATTGTTGAATGTAGACCTCTGGAACTGTGGCAGAGTGTGAGAGCATGTTCTGATAGGGATGATTCCTGAGAATATCCACTGGAATGAGACAAGAAGATTCTGAGCATGTGAGGGTGTCAAAGTCAACCCTAAGGTTGTTCTTTCCAAGCTTTCTCGGATAACCCTCTGGAAAGATATCAGCAATTGTAAGAACTTCTGATGCATCCACATTCATTTGTTCAGCCATGTCGTGATCTGAAATAACATTAGCCAAAAGAACCAACATATCGAAAGACATAATGTTAGTCAACAGAAGGTCTTATTGTCTAGTTATAGAATGTACAGTGTCAATGATTGTTACGAGTCCTAAGTCACTTGTTTGTTCAACAGTTAAATGACGTCGTGAAATGTTTCGTGAGTTAGTTAACTTTAGGTTTTAAAGTTTATGTTATCACTTATGGTTCACAACATATCAAACGTTTAAGTTTATTAGTGACATTATTGGATTCGTGATGATATGATAAGTTTATTAACAAGTTTGTACACGTAACAACTCATAATGAAGGTCAATCAAGGCTTAAGCGTAGTTTTGGCAAAGTTAAGCGTAAACAGAGATGATATACGCGTAGACGAAAGCTTACGCGTAGGATCCTAACTTACGCGTAAGAAATGTTACGCGTAGGAAAAGAGGACCTTATGCGTAGAGATTACGCGTAGGCATATATATATACCTTACGCGTAAGGCTTACTCGTAAGAGTAGACCTTATGCGTAGAGGTCACTATTTATGCATATCCTTCACAGGATACGCGTAGTCCCATTGTAGAACCTTACGCGTAATGGTTATGCGTAGAATTATTCTTACGCATAACTTGACTACGCGTAGGGTAATCCTTATGCGTAGAGAATCAAATGACCTTGATTCTGAATATTAAGCGTAGCAAAGCCTGAAATAAATTCATCAAATCATCAAAATTAACACAAGAATTCATTATATCACCGAAACATGGCATGAGTCATTCGTTAATAGTTACGCGTAGAAAGTCATACGCGTAGGTCAAAACCCTAAGGGTTAAGAATTACGCGTATGATTTTTAACCCTAGGATTTGCACCATATTAGTTCTGGTAGGTCTAGAGTGTTGTTAGAGTCTTTAGGCCAAGTATTAACATCTAATTCGTTGAGAATCAAAATTACCCAAAGTTATGAACATTAAACCCTAATTCTAAATTGTTAAACAATTAGTGTTTCTGGGTGGTTAACAACCATGGAAATCACAACACTTCACATTTGGAAAAACCCAAATCGACTCATAAACCCTAATTTTCAAAAATCATTAATACGTGTTTCTGGGTAGGTTTTGATGGTTAAAATGATATCCTTGATGTATTTGAAACGTTTTGACACTATCCATATAACCAAAAACACACACACAATGATTACGTGTTCATACGCTTATGCGTAGAACACATAATCACGCGTAACACACTTTTTAGCCGTTGGATTTGCATAAGATTAAAAACCTTAGCTTAAAAACATGTTAAGATCATTAAAACACTTACAAAATGATGATCAAAACAACGGATTTCTTGGTTCAATCTTAGGCGTAGGATGAATATGGTTGTGTGTATTAAATGTGAAGTAAAAAGTAGGTAGGAGGTGTTTTTATTAAAAGTAACTTTAACATTTTGACAGTTTTAGTCCCTCCACCTTTTCCTTTTTCAAACAAAGCCATTTAACTTCCATTATGGTTACCAAACAACGTTTTTAGGAAAGAAACTTTGACGACACTCCCCCTTGACTCTAGAAAATACTTAAAGGTTATTAATTTTAGTCCGAGGAGTGTCATTGTACCAGAAAATTTACCACCATTAGTTAAAAGAAACAACCGATGTATGATAACATGCAAGTACACAGATGTTTTGTTTTCTCCCCCTCAACACTTGATCGGAAAACTACTGAATTTTGAAAGATAAAAGTGTTGACGGAAGAAATGTACTTGCCATGTTGAAAGAAAAATAGATTAGAAGAATACTTTTGATTTTATCAGGTTTTATATTTTTGTATTTTGTTTTTGAAAAATTTATTTACAAAAGAGAGTTTTGGTGTTTGACAGGTTTTTTAAGATTGTTTTAAGAGGTCATCCAATTCCTCTTGAGTCAAACACCTCATACCAATCCGGTGGACCAACTCATTAAACCTAGCGGGAGGCAAGGCTTTGGTGAGAAGATCTGCCAATTGGTATTCTGTACCCACAAAGTATAATTCAACGGTACCCTGTTCCACGTGGTCCTTGATGAAATGATAGCGAAGATCGATGTGCTTTGATTTCGAGTGCTGAACTGAGCTGCACGAGATCGCAATGGCACTCCGATTGTCGCAGTACATTGGGATTCTGTCAAATACGTAACCATAGTCTTTGAGTTGTGTTCTCATCCAGATGACTTGAGCACAACATGCGGACATGGCTACATATTCTGCTTCGGTTGATGACAGCGATGTACAATCCTGCTTCTTTGATTGCCAAGACACCAGTTTATCACCGAGAAATTGTAGAGCTCCTGAAGTACTTTTCCTTGAGTCTAAGCATCCTGCGTGATCAGCGTCTGAAAAAGCGATTAGTTCAAAACCAGAATCCTTCGGATACCAGATCCCCAAGTTAATGGTTCCCTTGATGTATCGGAGGATTCTTTTAGCCTCAGAGAGGTGGGTTTCAGTTGGTCGCGACTGATAATGGGAGCATAGATAAACGACAAAGACAATATCAGGTCTGCTAGCTGTTAGATACATGAGAGACCCAATAATACTTCGGTATTTGGTAGGGTCAACTAATTTCCCATGTAAATCAGCATCTAGCTTCTTGGTATGAGCCATTGGTGTGGCATAAGTGTCACAGGTTGTCATTCCAAATTTGTTTAACAGTTCAAGGGCATATTTGGACTGACTCAAGAAAATACCACGGGGTGATTGATGAACTTGCAGTCCTAGAAAGAACGTGAGTTCACCCATCATGGACATTTCAAAATTTTTCTTCATTAGTTTTGCAAAAGCGGTTGAAAACTTTTTATGTGTAGACCCAAAATTGATGTCATCCACGTAAATTTGAACAATTAAGATATGTGCCCCGTGATATTGTATAAAAAGAGTTGGGTCAACCGAGCCTTTGGTGAAGTTATTAGCAATGAGGAAAGATGATAGCTTATCATACCATGCCCGAGGGGCTTGTTTGAGACCATAAAGAGCTTTGTTTAGTTTGTAGACATGGTTCGGGCACTCTGGATCAACGAATCCTTCAGGTTGGCTAACATAAACCGTTTCTTTCAGTTGTCCGTTGAGAAACGCAGTTTTGACATCCATTTGAAAGACCGTCATATTCATATGAGCCGCGAACGCGAGAAATATCCGAACAGCCTCAAGACGAGCAATAGGAGCAAAATATTCTTCAAAGTCTATTCCTTCTTCCTGGCGATAACCCTTAGCAACGAGACGTGACTTGTTTCGGATGACGTTCCCTTCAGCATCCAATTTGTTTTTCCAAATCCATTTTAGACCAATGACGTAGACCCGTGATGGTCTTTCAACCAGTTCCCATACTTCAAGACGTTTGAATTGGTTGAGTTCTTCTTGCATGGATTCAATCCAGTTGTCTTTTGTCATTGCGTCTTTAATGTTTTTAGGCTCAGATTGGAAGACAGTGAGTGCATAAATGCAATGTTCACCATCTGTGTGAAGACGTTGTCGCGTAACGACTGGTTGATTCGGGTTGCCAATAATATTAGCCAGAGGATGGTCTTTTGTCCATCTATGTGTAGAGGGTTGATGTTGGTATACATTGTGCAGATTCTGAGGATTCAAATGGTTTGTTGAAGATTCCGCGACATCTGGTGCAGCAGTCTCATTAGCAAACGGGTTAAAGAACGCATTTGGATCAAAATCTACAGGTGGGGGTACTTCATTCAGAATATCATCAGCTGGTTCATCATTGTTGGAAGCGGTATGTTCAACTGTTGTGTTTGAGTCAACTGGTGTAGGTGCATCTTCAACAGTAGTTGTTGTAGCAGGTGTATCAGGTATAGGAATATTATCAGGTTGTGCAGCGGAAACAGCGGATACACCTGGAGCATGTTCATCAATATCGTCACTGAACAGAGGAGCAAATAACCTTTCCATTTGTTGACGAGTTAGCTTGGGGCTTTGTTCAGCTGATGATGGGGGTTGAGGGAAGTTTAAACGGTTGTGACCGGGTTCTAAGTTGTTATACTCAGAAGCCATTTCCGTGAGTTCATCAAAATGAGCATGAATCGTTTCCATCACCTGTTTTGTACGACGATTCCAGATCTGGTAACCTTTAGAATTCTCACAATATCCAATAAAGACTCCAATGTCGGCTTTGGCTTTGAGCTTTCCAAAATCATCACGATCATTATTCGGATAGCAAAGGGATCCAAATACATGAAAGTGTTTGAGATTTGGTTTATGGTTGTGGACAAGCTCGAAAGGTGTTTTGTTGTGGCGTTTTGTGATCATAGACCGGTTTTGAGTGTAGCATGCAGTAGATACGGCTTCTGCCCACAAGTAATCTGGAAGTTTAGCATTGATTAACATTGTTCTTGCAGCTTCCACTAACGTTCGGTTTTGTCTTTCAACAACTTTGTTTTGTTCAGGTGTACATGCAATAGATGTTTGATGCTGAATTCCCACTTTCTCATAAAATTCACGAAGGGTTTTGTTAACAAATTCAGTTCCTTTGTCTGTTCTGATTATCCTGACGGTGTTGCGGAGCTGAACCTGTATTTTTGTGAGAAAGGTGATGATCATTTGTGGAGCTTGGTCTTTGCTTCGAAGAAAGTAGACCCAAGTCCATCGTGAGTAGTCATCGACAATTACTAAGATGTAGCGTTTGCCATTGATCGTTTGCACGCGCATCGGGCCACACAAATCCATGTGAAGAAGATGAAGCACATGCTAAGAGTTGTGTTCCACCTCTGAAGGAAAATGAGCACGAGTGCTTTTCCCTTGTTCACAGGCTGAGCAAATGTGATCTTTTGAATACCGGAATCGTGGGAGTCCTTCGACGATTTTGTGTCGAGTAAGGTTGGTGATGGTTTGAAAGTTTAGATGTGAGAGACGTCGGTGCCATAGCTAGGATTTTGTAGATGTTGCCTTTGAAAGTAAGCAAATGGGAGAGGAAGCAACCATGTCTTGCATAGAGATAGTGTAGAGACTAGAATTACGCGAGCCAGACATAAGGTCGTTTCCTTGTAGATCACGAATGAAACAAGTTTTCTCCCTAAAAGCAACCTCCAAATCTCCATCACAAAATTGACATACTGAAAACAGATTGTGACCGAGGCCTTCCACATAGTAAACCCTGCTGATTTCGATGTTCCCATTAACATAATCTCCGTAGCCCATGATAGCTGCGAAGTGATCGTTCCCGAATCTGACAGTGCCAATGAACTTTGCAATAAAGTTTGATAACAGTTTAAGGTTGCCTGTCATGTGTCGGGAACATCCGCTATCAATAATCCATAGAATGATCTGTATCACCTGCATTACACACAGACGACACAGATGGAATAGAAGTAGATGTGGAACCCGAAATGTTAGAGGGTTCCGAAGCAGATATGTTAGACATACACACATTGATAATTTTAGGCATCCATTTAAATCCTAGTGTGTTATATATCCATTTCTGCCATCTATAACTACTCTTAGCTTTAGTCTTAGTGAATGCACTGGGTGGTACTACATTCTTAGGAGGTGAAACTGGAGCTACAGTGATAGCAATGGTTGCCTTAGAATCTAAAGAAGGCGGTCTACCAAGCACATACTTAGAATGATTAGTGGGCCTAGAGGTATTCCGATTCTTAGGATTCCGTAACCGAGAGATTATAGCTTTAGCAACACATTTGTCATGACAATCAGAATTCATACTTTTACGACAAATAACACAAGGTGCATCAGAATGAATATCAAAAGTGCTTAAAGGTTTAGCATTCGTTACATCACTATTTCTATTACATTTGCCAGACGCAACATCTATAGTGGAAGCAACATGAGTCTTATTCATAGTCCTAGGGTGTTCTTCTACTTTAGCATTCCTTATTGATCTTTTCTTAGGTCACAACTTCCTATTCTTTGATTGAGTGCTCTTAGGCTGTGAAGTGCGGACGTTTGGAAAAGACGCAACTATTCCTGTTTTAGTAGAAGGAAGCACGTTAGCAACTTGTGATTTGGCAGTAGGGATTCTAGGTGCACGATTACTAAGTGTGACTGGTGCTAATCTCTTAATGATTGTTGGCGGAAGTTGTTCATACTTTCCTAACATTTCTCTTAGCTTAGAGATAGTGTGAATCAGATCTTGATTTTCAGACCGAATATTACCAGCAAAATTCATGACATCTCTAGTGTGAGCAAGATAGTGATCAAGTTCGTTTGATGCTTCATGTCGAGTCTTATTGAGTAAATCAAATATGACACCATATTCCTGTTTAACTTTTACAAGTTCTTGTTCATATTTTGAGATTTGACTTTTCAAAGACACGTTTTGATCATCCAGTTGCTCAATTTTAGGATCAGAAGATTTTGCACTCAATTGAGCGATTTTCTTTTGAAAACTAAGTTGATGATTGTGAATATATTTTTCACACCAAAGAAGACGACGTTTTGCATTGTAAAGTTCGGTAAGTAATTGTTGATTTTCAGCTTTTAAAGACTCGATCTGAAGCACATTATCAGTATTCTCAACAGTTACCATAGAGTCAACATTATCAGCAGAGATATAATCAGATGCATGTGGCAAAGAATAGAATAACACAACATTATGGATATCAGCACAGATAACATCTTCCAAGAGTCGATCAACATCTTTTCTCAACATTTTCTTTTTGCGTTTAGTATTAGAAATAGATGTTTTAGTTTTCTCGAAAACGACCTTCATCACTCCAAGTTCCTTATGAAAATCCTTTTCCCAAGCTAATGCACAACTTTTCAAATTTTTAACATTTGGTAAAAGATTTTTCTGAAAAATGTCTCTTTGTTCGCGCGCTAAAGGCGATTGAAAGTGTTGAACTTTGATTTCAGAATGATGTTCTATCTCATGTTCTAAAGTTTTGAGGTCAGCCATGAAAATATCAAAATATCTAAGAATTTTGTGATTTTCAGGTTTTGAGTTTACTTCACTGATTGAAGGTAAAGGACCATAAATTTGTGCATAGTCTGGTTGGGGATTAACAGTAGAAGACTCAGGTGTTTTGATGATAACCCTTGGTGTGTTAGTAGAATCTGTTGGTGTGACGAAAGTGACCGGTTTTAAATAATTTTAAGGTTTGTTGTAAACAACTGTTTTTAATTTTGATCGACTCTCGTCTTCTGCATCTAATTCCTCTTGACGATGATATTCAACAACACTCATAACAGTATCATTAATTTTATATTCTGCACTGGAAACTTCAGGATTTGGTTTGAATGTTTTTAGTGAAAGCTTTGGTTTGTAATCAGCCAGATTTGGTCCATATCCTTTCAGATTGGGTTTTAAAGTAAACTTTTCAATAGCTGTTACTGATTCACCATGTTTGTAAACAACAGTTTTAAACTCTTTAATTTTGTTTTGCAAGCCAATAATTTCTGCAAGAAGGTCATCTACCCGATTTGTTGAATGCTTTTTGTATGCTGAGAACTGTTTTTGACAATTTAACAACTCAGCCTTAGCTTGTTGATTTTCCAAGGTGAGAGCGTTAATTTGCCTTTTATGTTCATGTTTCAGTTGTTCTATTTCAGACAACAAAGCATTCTTCGAAGCGGCTAGATCACGCATCTGTCTCTCTAAATATTTTTCGTTTTGATGAGATTTAGCAAAAGCGGCTTCAAAACCTTTTTCACGGTTTTCTTGAGTTTTGAAAAAGTTAAGTTGCATTTGTAAGCATTCAAAATCCTTGGTTAACAGTGCATTTTTGCTTTTTAAGTCCTTATTGAATGCATAACATTCCTCCATTTTGATTTGATGGTCTTGAATTAACTAAGCAAAATCTGGATGAGGCAACAGTTCATCTTGTTCAACGTGAGTCACAACATGATCATTCTTTAGATCCTCAAGTACAACCACGGAGTCAATTTGATTATCAAAGGAAACCATAAGGTCATCTTGATCGTCAAACGTAACTACAGGGTTAACTTGAAAATCGTCATAATCAGATGTAGATGACTCATTTTGAACAGTCTGATCCATGCCAGATTCAGATATTGGCGGAGATATTAGTTCAGATATGATGATGGTTTGTTCGGGTACCTGAGACAAGCCATCAGTGTCATACACTGGGCCTGTTTCACTCATATGTAACTCTTGCATATTAGCCATCAACATAACAGCTGCATTGGCCTGCAAGTCCTCCATATCATCATCTGAGTCTGCATCTGCCATAAAGCTCTGTTCTTTGTTTGTGAGAGATCCACCAGCTTCATCCTTAAGAGCTAAAAGAAGAGCCTCTTTGAAATAAGCACTGCCCCTAGTCCTTGGCTTTGGGCATGCATTAGCCAGGTGTCCCTTCTCATTGCAGTTGTAGCATTGAAGACCATTCAACCCATTCTGAGCATTTCCCTGTTCTACCACTTGAGCTCTGTTGTTATTCCTACCCATAACATTAAACCCTTGACCACCTCCCATTTGACGACCATAACCACGATTCTGAACTTCAACTCGTCCATTGTTCACAACAGCCTGATTTGTGTATTGGATGAGGAACGAATACGATTGTTGGATTTGTTTGTATAACGGCTAAAAGCATTAGCAATCATAACAAACCCCTGTTGCAATGCTTCGAATGGATCGGATTCCTCATTAGTTTGATTATGAAGTGCTTGATCATTGTTGTTGTTGTAAGGAACTAATTGATTTTGTTGAGGTTGTTGTGATTGATCGTTTGGTGTGACTGAGGCAGTAGGTTGAGTTGCTTGTTGAGGAGGATAACTTTGTTGAGCATATAAGGCAAGTTGTTGATTGTCCGGATGTGTAGGTGGAGCAATTTGAGCACGGAGAATCCTTTCCCGATCAACTTCCTTTTCATGAGGCTTCAAGTAATCGTACAACAATCCATATGTAGAATGATGCATATTCTTCGCTTGACGGAGAAAAATAACATACTTCTCCCATTCAGGACCAAGAATACTCAGGAACTTAGTATTCACTGCAATTCTTGGCATGATGATGTTGTGTTTATCTAAATCATTGATGATGTCTGAAAAACGATGATGATAGGACTCTAGTGTCTCTCCAGGTTCAATCATGAAGTGTTCATAAGCCAAGTATATTTTGGATTCCAAATCCTCCTGATTGAGTACCGATCCTTCCATAAGAAGACGAATATGATCCCACATTTTCTGTGCAGTCTTTTGAGCATCAACACTACGAAGAATTGGGTTTGGTAATCCTAAGAGGATATATTCCATTGCAAGTTCATCTGCTTCATAGTGTAGAAGTTCTTGAGGATTCAAGTCTGTAACAGTAGCAATGTTCGTTTGTTCATCTCTTGGTGGAATAGCAGTTGGATCTCCGGGTACAATGACAGTAGGCATCTCAAATGGACCTTCCAAGATAACCTTCTTTAAGAACTTTCCATGTGGCTTCTTCAGATCACAAAACCTAAAGAACCTTAACACCCATTGATCGTAGTTTCCTGGAGTGAGCATTGGAGGTCTATCAAGTGATCCAGCCTCATGAATTGATTATTGGCTGCTTAAAGCTTCACACATCTTTGCAAACCAAGTGGATTCCTTCATAGTGTTCCTTGATGGATTTTGATTGAAATCATTTTTGTAGGGTTGAACTTGAAGACTTGGCGGTGGTTGAACCATTTGTGGTGGGGGAATTGCACCAAGTTGTGGAGTATGTTGTTGATTAAATTGTTGTTGATAAATAGCTTGTTGTTGATTCCATTGTTGATGTTGTGGACTTAGTTGTTGTTGTCGTTGAGGATAAGTGTAAGGGAAATAGTTAGAGTATGGTGGTTGAGACATGTTGAAAACTTGTGTTGGTAAAAATGGATCTTTGTAGTCGAATGAACCTTTGTTGATGAAGTGTCCTTAGGCGTAGAAAAGACAAGAACCAAGTAGAACTTATGCGTAAAAACACCAAAGTTACGCGTAACAATAAGGAGTTACGCGTAGGATTTAGCTTACGCGTAAGTAGGGAAAAGCACTAAAGTTAGGCGTAGACAAAAGTTAGGCGTAGAAAGTTAGGCGTAGGATTTTCTTATGCGTAAGACTAGGCTTAGGCGTAGGAAAAATCTTAGGCGTAGGATTTCTACGCGTAAGCTTATGCTTATGCGTAATTTTAGGGTTTTTGCCCAAATGATCTTTTACACTATCACAGTGCAAGAGATATCCAAAGTCGACGTATTTTCAGACTTATCCAAGTAAGAAAACACGGAATAAACCACGAAAATGAAGATCAAACCAAGGGAGCACTTACGCGTAGTTTTAGGGTTTTACTACGCGTAGAAATGCTCGAAATTGTGATTTTGTCCAAAAGTGTTTCTAAACCAGTTTTTGTGTGATAAAATAGCTTCAATAACACCAAAATACACAAAAGTGTAAAACTTGATGAACCAAAGCCTCTAAAACAGTTACGAGTAGGATAGAACCCTCGTTCAAAAACTCGATCAAAAACAACTATCCACGCATAAAGTTTGAAACTTTTTGCCAAAAACAATTATTTTAACACCTTAAAACGTTGAAAGTACAAGAATCTTGGATTAAAAAGTGTAAAAAACAAGTTTTTAAGCGAACCAAAGTATCAAATGTGCGTTTTAGGCGTAGGACCGAAACCCACTTCAAAAACAAACACGATTCACCCAACTAGTAGGCTATTGATACCACTGTTAGGTCACTAGTTTTACAAACACAAGCTTATAAGAAAGAGATGAGGCGATTGAACAAGTAAACAAACACAAACACACGATAATATGGAACGGTTTACGCATAGAGTGTAGGTGAAAGAAAACTTGAACAACCAACCTTCAAATGAAGGTTTACAAGAGTATTTATAGGAGGAAAGCTAGGGCAACACTCCTAGTTTTCATCCTTTCTTAAATTGGCTTGGGCCTAAGCTCATGGGCCTTCTACATAAGCTTAAGGCTAAATACAAACATAAAGGCCATAATAAAGTTAACTATTACATATTAATTACTAACACTTGATTATGGTTTAGGAGTGATTCCAACAGAAACCCCTCACATGAAGCTCCCTAGTTTTGTAGCACTTTAATAGATAAGACATATGTTTTGTTTATATATCATAAGTGTCATATGGTTTGTAAACACAAGTTACAAGGTTGTTTGGTTATGATTAGGAATCATAATGGTTATTACAAGTATCGTCATAATTTATGTCACAAGTGTTTAAAGAAAAGTTTACAAGTTTCTAAATTGTAAAGTTGGTTATTACAAGTTCTCGTCGTTTCATAAATATGATCACCTTAGTTAACGGTCTTGGGTAAATAAGCCTTGAGGCTTTAGCCATGGCCTTGCCGTGGCTTTGGTCTTGACTACCATGATCTTGAGACTCAGATTTGACCTTTTCCGTGGCTGTGGTCTTGGCTTAAGGCCATTAGGCCTCTTGGTTTGCCTTTTAGTTGTGACAAAAGTATAGTTGTGAAACTATATATAGGGCAGTTTCAGTTTTTGAAAGATAATGGCCTGTTTAAGCGTTTTCAAGGTCCGAGCTTCTTCACTATCGAAGGAAAACGGCGTTCCGGACAACTTTTGTGTTTTAACTTTTTATGATTCGAACCAGAAGTACCACATTTTAGGCAGTTTCGGCGTTTTGGTTTCGCTAACTTCTTTTGGCCAAACTTTTGACTCGTTTGTCCGTTTCGGGTGATTCAAATTGCCATGTTTACCTTTTTATCTTGTCTACCATAATATGTAAGTTAGAAAGTCCATATGTGACAGGTTTTAATGGGTTCAAACGTGTAGAATATGACTAGTTTCCTAGTTTGTTACTTTTACGACAATATGTGAATTAAAACATGTGATTGAGTATATGTACATCATGAATCAACATAGTAACTATATATATAGCATAAAATTGTTAAGATTATGAATAATAAAGATGAAATGATGGTGGTGATTAGTTGCTTACAACTTTTGGCTTTCAATTAAGAAAGGAGTAACAAGTAAGGATAGGACTTTGATTGATCACTTAAGACTTTGGATTGAGCTAGCTTTCTACACCTTGGCACCCTTGCATTCTTGAAGAGTTGGTGATGAAGTACTAAGTGACTTGAGTGGATCTAAACTCAAGAAGATCACATAAACTTGCTAGAGATTTGATGTAGTAACTTACTACTTGAAACTTCTTTGCATAAACTTGGAGTTTATAGATCAGTTTATGGAAAATATGAATGATTTATGCTATGAACGACCCAAATCAGTGTTTTAGGGTTCTTAGGATGTATTTCACTTGCTATTTATAGGAGGGTAAGTTTGGTTAACCATATATTGGGTTAAATATTAACCATGGTTAAGTTAGGACACATGTAATGATCTAAATGAACCATGGTTAGGATGATGCCACCAAAATGATGACTCCCCCCTATGTCGGCCATAACAAGATAAGATGACTTAGGTGGATAGTTTTGGTATTATCTTGAGTTTAGAGCATGATTTGGTTCCGTTAAATGCCAATCGTAAGTTGTTAAGCCATAAAACGTAAAACCGGGTATCGTAAAAATTCGAAACTTGTAGGAATGATGAAACTCATCATTATACTCCATCTAAAAATATAAAATGGGTGATAAGTCTCATTGAGTGCAAAAATGCTGCTTAAAGCTGGAAACACGGGCCAAAAACGCGTAATTCGCAGTTTATCAGAAAAGAACGAAATTTCAGGGAAATGACCGTGAATTTATGTAAAGTAGACTAAAATTAGTATAAAAGTGATATGAGATGTCAAAATGTGGTTTTCGTCATACGTGGGATAACTTAACACTTATACGTGAAGTCTAAAAGTTACGCGATTTAAGCAAAAATGTAGAACGCACAAGGTTAATTTTTTTATGGTCAAAGGAAGAGGGAAATATGTTTGACTTTTACAAAAAATGTAAAAGCGTCAAAATATCTTAGAAAACACAGTGCAGGAATGGTTAAGTCTGTGTCTAAGTAGAATTGTTTAAAACGTAAGTTTAGGGGCTGTTTCTTTTTTGCTTAATGTCCTAGATGATAACAAAACTGGATGGAGAAAGAAAAATTATGTGTTTCTTTTTAACTTATTGTAAACACAAATCCTAGATGTGGAAGAGGGTGAAAAAGAGAGTATTCCCCATCCATGATACACTATTACCCATTCATTGCAATAATACCCCTCTTCCTTTTCATTTTCTTTTAACCTTGTATCATCTAAACACAAAGCTCAAACAAAAATCAACAACCTTTTCTTGCATCACGAACCACATATCTATATCTTTCCCCTTCACTATTATCACATCCTATCCACTTCAAAACAGATACATGAAACACAATTCTTACTTGTATCTGTAGTAACCGAACAACATAGAAACACTACTCTTATCTTTTTATTCGAAGAACCTAAAGATGACACAGTTTTAGCTTCAAGATCTTTGTTGGACAAGGTCTTAGATAGGGATTTTTTTTTTTTTTTTTTTTTTTTTTTTTTTTCTTGGTCAAGATCTATGATGTGTGTTGTTAGATCTTAAAAGATCTATTCTTAAAATAAAAACACACCTGAGATCTTTTGAACCGTTTTTTTTGTTCGATTGTTCTTGTGGATATTCGAGGCTTGTTGGGTGTAGTGGATTGTTGGGTGTAATGTGTGGATATTCGAGGCTTTGTTGTTGTTTGACGTTAGATGGGAGATGGGTAATAGGATAGTAAGGTTTGTTGTTGGATGATTATGTTGACAGTTGGTGTTTATGTTCTTGGATATGGCTGATGTTATGTTTTTGAACCTTGTTGTTTATTTTTTTCTTTCTTTTCGACCAATGATGAATAACGGATCTGAGGTCAACAAGCTCAGATTGTCGTCGGGTAACTTTGCAATTGTTGCAAGTTAATTTTGGTACCTAATGAAAGGGTAAATACGTCAATTCTTTTCTTGAAGATTTTCATTAAGGATGCAAAAGAAACACACATTTGTTCATAAGATCCTTACTTCAAAGAGCTATATTTATCTACACAGGATCTATATCTAAACAGGAAAAAAAAGAAACAACCCCTTAGTCTCTTACGGCTCAGGGTTTATTTGGTAACATTTAAATGAAATCTTAAAAATTCTCTAATTAATTATGAGTGATCTAAAAATTAATCTGATGTGAGGAAAATTTTCAGAGTTGATTTTCGTTATGCACGTGATGTTTAAATGGTGTTCCGACCAAAACGAAACTTTAAAACGATGTTTTCTTAATAACTTTTGCGAAGATGATCTAACGATTGTCAAACTCTCAGGATATTACTAAAATAATTTAACTTACGAGAATGTGAAATAAAAATTTTACAGGATGAATAGTGAAAGTGAATAGTAAATTCTCGAGATGAATAGTAAAAATTTGAGAATGGATAGAAATCTTGAAAATGCGAATTGTTACATGATGATCATAGCATGATCTGGACGAGGAACGAGCTCCCAAACTTCAAGTATTTAAGCTCATTGAACTTTTCTTGCATAGCTACAATCTAGCAGGATTCAGTCAATGCTTCTTTGTGAGTATTAGGTTCAGTTAAGGATATGAGAGCATCATGGTAACAAAAACATTGCTTGAGTGGGTAGATGAAGGCGTGTAGAGACTGATCTAGAAGATTCATCAATAATGTCTTCAAGCGGATGAGGAAGTCATTTTCCTTAATACTCATGTGGTTGATTTACAGAGTGCACATTGGAAGGAACAATAATTCGTGAAGATTTGGCAAAGGAATACCAAAGAGCGGATCATTATTCATGAGTGCAACTACAATATTATGATAGTTACCAGTTGAATCAGCATGAACCAGTGCAGGAGCTTCAGGAACTAGATGATCATCATTCGTAGAAAGTTGGAAGTACTCATCAAACATATATTGAAACAATGATTCCCAAATAATAAATCCCAGTTATCCTTAGTAAGTGAAACATTAGGCGTTTGAGGAGAGTTGTATGACCATTATCAAGCATCCATCAATATGTAGAATATGCACTCTTCTCCCCCTCAAAAATTGCATCCTAAGTTGCCTTTTTGATTTAAGCAAGTGAATAAGAATACGATCAATAGTAAGCAGATCCCTTGATGATTGTCATAAAGTTTCTTCACTCTTCTCCCCCTCAAAAACTTCAAATGAAGTTTGCCATTTTTGATTGAGCAAGTGAATAAGAATATGCACCAATGAACGTAGACCCACTTGATGATTAAATGAGCATTTGAAAAACATGAAGCTTGTTGATGGAGAATGTAGATGAGAATGGTCATAAACATGAAGATTTCTCTTCTTCTGAAGATAAAGCGCACTGTAGCATACACCTTTCTTTTCTTTGAGAAACGGGGCCTGAAGTGTTATCTGCATATGCAATAATGATGAAGTACGAGGCCTGAACTGATGTGAACAGACGTCATTGCCGATTAAATATCAATGTTGAGTTACTTGAACCCGTGAGTTATGAGATATCAATCCTTTTGTTATCCATAATTTAAGCCAGTCCATGTATTGAAGGATCGAAGTATCTACAACTGAGTAAGGACTACCTGCACTAACATTACAAGCTTGATTGCATATATATTGGTTAGTGACATTAGTATCCAAACCCTTTGGGGTTTCGCAGTCAACCTTGATTTTCCCATCAGTAAACAGCTTTCCAGTAGGTATCCACCTAAGTCCAACATCCTTAAACATTCTACTAGACGGTATCCACTTATGGCAAGGTCTAGGATTGTTGATATTCTTATGCAAAGTGGAAGACTTATCGTTATTCCTAGACTCCAAATATTTAGCAGTTGGGATACATCTAGGCAAAGTTTTAGGTTTGTTTTGCATCATAACATGTTGAACCTTAGCTATGTTAGTAGTCTTAGTGGATTGTACCTTAGCATGTGAATTAGGAAAAGGTTTCTTATTCGGAAAAGACTCAGAATTTCTAGTTTCATTTAATACATGCTTAGCATTATTCTTCAAGTATCTACTCTTAGATGCAAGCCAACCCCTAGTCTTTTGAGTGTTCATAGGTAATGGTTTACAACTACTAGCAGTGCATTGAAATCTCGTGGAATTCATCACCCTAGGTCTTGCACCTAAAATTCCGTCATTTCGAATCTGTGCCTTTTTCCTAGCTTTTTCTAGATAATAGTTCTTCCACAAGTCATTCATATCATATGAATTCTAGATTTTAATGCTTGGTTTTGACACAGTTTTCGAACTAATCCTAGAGGTGCTGGGAGTAGAAGTAGCTACTTGTTGAGGGTTAATGGAGCTAGAAGCATTATTCTTAGGTAACTCAGGTGAAGTGACTGGTTTTGACAAAACTTGTATCGCATCAACTTGGGAGGCAAGCCTTGTCTTTAAAGATTTTGTTCTTTCAGATAGAAATGTAGTAGGCTTCCTAACAATGGACCGGTCTCTAGTGGGATGAGAAACTGGCTTCTCCAAGGTTGATGGTTTTGTAAACTTAGTGTTCACAGTTTTCCCTACGGTTTTTCTAAGCTCATTCTTTAAGGCAACAATAGCGAAACTCTTTTCCTGAAGTTGAGCTTTGAGTTCATCAATTTTTGTTATCAAAGAGTTTGTTTGTTCCATTGACTTAGTTCTAGCTTCTTTGACAGAATCACTTAGTTCTATGTGATGCTTTCTCAAAGACATTTTCCTTTAGTAATTTAGCCAAATAAATTGACAGTTCATTATTACTTGTTATAATAGCATCAATGTCTTGTGTAGTCTTGACTGAATTACTTTTCACATGCATACCAGAAATATGTTTCTTCAAATTGTTGATAGTTGAGTTTTTGGCTTGAAGCTGAGCTTTTAAATCGTTTATTTCAAAAAATTCTCGAAATTCAGAAAATTCCGGATTTTTACATGGTTTCTTAGTTTGAAAACTTTCCTCCTTTCTTTGTATTTCAATTTCAAGAGAAATGCAATGTTTTTCAAGCTTTGAGAATTTGTTTGAAAGTTCATCAAAAGCCTTTTTATCAACCATATCATTTGTTTTGAATTTATTAGACTCAGCCTCAACCAAGGAACATTTATCAGAATCATGTTTAGTATTAAGATCAGTTTGTTTAGGTACATTAGCAGATGCTCTATGTTGATTAGTTAAGGGTACCTCATCACATGACACCTGTTCATTTTTCGGTCTGATATTTGCATCCACATCATGTGCAACAAGAGTCACTGAACTACTGGCTGTTTCAAGCGTATCTGTCTCTGAGCCTCTATATTCCGTGTCAACTGATCCATCATCCGATGCCTTACCGATCTCAACACAACAATTTATTGATTGTACCCGACATTCATTCACCTTTCTGATCACATCATCCACTTCTTGTGTGACAAGAGTAACTGAGCAGATGGTTACATCATTCTTTGTTGTCTATGATATTATGCATTCAGCAACACCCGACCTTTCAACTGATACATTACCCGACTCATCACAACTATTTCTCAACTGCACCTGACACTCATCCACTTTTTCATCTTTCTGTGTAACTTCCTCAATGTACTTCTCCACATTATCCATGAGTTGGATAAATGACTCAATGAACATGTGAATTTCCATTCCAACATACCTTTTGAAAGACATTTCAGTCATGTGATGATCATAATCTGATGTGAATTCCCCACTAATGAATGATTGAAGTTGTTTGTGGATCACTTGAAGTGCAGCACTAGAACTATCCTTTTGAACCTTTTGTTTGTCAAGTTGTTGTTCCAATTGTTCTAAGTTCAATAGTAGCGTTCCAGTTAATGTGGATAAATCTTGACGGAAAAGGGCATTGCATGTTCGTTCCATTGTTATAGGTGTGAGTAACATGAGGTGTGAGTGAAGTTTGTGGAAAACTAGAAGGGGGGTTGAATAGTTTTTCCGATTTTAAGTTAGTTTCAAAAACTTTAGATTCGATATTATGTGAAATCGTATGGATGTTGAGAAAGTATAGATCTAATGATAAAGCAAGTAAATAAAGTAAAGCAAGGGATAGAAATTACACAACCGATTTATAGTGGTTCGGCTACAAGGACACCTTCCTTGCCCTACTCCACTCCCCGAGTCACCTACTCGAGAGTTCAAGCAATATGTTAACAAACTCCTTCAACTTGGTGGAGAAGCCTTCACAACGTTGCTTACACCTTTTTCCGGTACAAAGCTAAATACCGAGTCCGTAACACGGTGGACCAAACCAACACGACTATTACACAACAAATATGTGAAATATCAAATACAAGATCTTCGCTATAGAAATCTTGCGGAGGAACAAATCAATCAAGGACCCCTTGCTTGGATGACTTGTAGAATGCTCGTGATCTCTCCTTAGAGAAGGACCTATATGAGAATCACTAAAGAAAGAAAGAAAGAAGTACTCTCTAGATCAAGTGATCTTTTGTTAGAAGAGAATGAGAGTATATGAGAGAATTAGTAAGAAGAGGTTTGAGTTAGAATGAAGAAATGACTCTCTATTTATAGACAAAATCTGCCACTGTTCCCCGGATCCCACGGATCCCTCCCACAAGGGATCCGTCTAGTGTAATCCTAGTGATCCGTGGGACGCTCCTCTTTGCCCATGGGTTTTTTGGTTATGGGTCATGGGTTATGGATTGGTCCATGGGTATTCTTTTAGATTCAATGTATCTAATGAGTACAATGTATATAGTCAAGTGGGTATGGGTCAATACCATCGGTTATGGATATGATCCATGGGTTGTGATTTTTACCCATCCTAATAAACTATTACAACAAATGATTTATTACAACATTTTGTATTTAAATGGCTATATGTAAAAACTTTACAAAAATAACATGTATACTTATAATTGTACTTAAGATAACATTATATTTGTTATCAACAAAACACAAAGAGATCGCAAAATATTAATAAACGTTTTTCCGGTTTATTTGTATTAACAATCTCCCCCTTTTTGTTGATGACAAAACATAATGTTATGATGAGTAAAACTTAAGAATAGATGTATGTTTTGAAAGCCCCTAAGTTTTACTTCTTCTCCCCCTTTTTGTCGAAACAAAAAGTTAACCCATCGAAGAAATAAAAGTGTGGAAAAATAGTCCACGTATCGCTTACTCCCCCTTGACGGTAGCTCCCCCTAGTTTGGGGCGTCAAGTGAAGAAAAATAAAAATCCTACAAAGAGAAATGTTACTAACATGCTTAGGTAATCTTGTGATTGACGAGAATCAAGATTAGGAGCCAAGGTATGTAAACAAGGCCTTGTAATAAAACAACAAAGTGTAGTGGTATTTATGCCACATACAAGCATGTAAAAATAAGAACAAGACTTGTTCTTGAAAATGAATCAAAAGAAAAATACTGAAAATAGAAAATAGTAATAATGATTCCGTCCATGCTTGCATAAGATTATGGATGGAGGTTTTGATGAGTAATGGTATTGATGCGATCAAGGATGAGGTTGAGTATGAATCGCATTTCTTCCCTAACTTCTATTGCAATTTCCCTAGTGGATTGGCAATGTTCACAATGTAAGTGATGTGGGTAATGAGTGCGGAAGTTTTCCGGGTTGTTTTGATTTGTGAGTTGCGGAATATGTGGTGGAAAAATAGGAAAATATGGATCAAAGTCCGGAATGGTTGAAAGTGGTGGTGGAAAAGAACCTAGATGTTCTTGTAGTTTAATGGGAGCTAAGGGTTGTGATGTTTCAAGATCATTGAATATTGTGTTTGGAGAAGTTGAAGGTGTCAAAAAGGCTATTTCTTTTTGTTTTGGTTGTTGAGATCTTGTTGGAGTCTTAAGGAGTTCCAAAAGAGTGACTTTAGGTGATGAAGGAGGTGCTATAATGGAAGCATCTTGTGGTGAGTTATTTGATGGTGATGAGCTATTTGATGATGGTTTTGCTAAGCAACAAGGCCGGATGCTAATCCGTGCGGATATCCTAGAGTTTGATTGTGGTATTTTGGATGGTGGTAGTACAAAAGTTTGGGTTTCATGAAGAGGATTGTTTGTACTAGGTGATTCATCTAAGTTGTAAGAGCTTGTGAATGACATGGTGTTGTTTTTTTGTGAAGATGATATGAATATGCAAGCATTTTGGGAGTTCTATATATAGAAAAACAATGCATTGTAATGAATGCTTGACCGAAAACGTGGATTAAAATCTAATGATTAGATATGAACTTAAGGCATGTGATCATGAGAACACAAGCATTAAAGAACATACTTCAAAAAATGAAAAAATGTTAGAGTTTTCATGAAGGATCTTTGTTTATACCAAACACATATTAGGTGGTGTTAGGTTAAGGGTTTAGAGAGAGAAAGTGGGAGAGAATGGGAACCCTAGAAAGACAAAGAAAAATGCATTATGAAAGCTCCAACCCTTTGCCTTGGAGGTCAAAGGGTATTTATAGGGTACAAGCTTAGACGCCTCTATAAGGCTGTGGATCAGGCATACAGTGGGTAAAGACCCGTCCGTCCTCCACGGTGTTACAAAGTAATCTAAATACTAACACTGAATTACTACGACTACGAGCTTTCTAACGAGTATACATACTTGAGGTGACCGACACTTTAAGTACTGGATTTACTAAATCTCAACAATCTCCCCCTAAGGGAGGTGATTGGTGCAAAACCGTCAAGTTTAATTACACAAGCTAACCACTTGTGAATGGTCAACCGTAACAAACTTAAAACAGCTCAAACACTAATGCAATTAAGATCAGAGGAATATAGGGAATTCCTGGGTCGTTAAGTCCCACGGAGGATGAATTGGTGTATAAACACTTGATCAGATGATAGAATGATCACTAAGGATAGTGATCAGTAAGGATATTGATGGAAAATTACCTAAAGAAAAAATCTACAAATTACAGCGACTTAAATGTAAATTAAAAGAAATTAAAAAGATAAAATATATTAAATAAACGCTATCACTATTTTTACAATGATGTTTTTGTGATTTTATAAAATAAAATAACTTAAGTAAACTATCTTTACTAAAACGTAAACTCAAATTACCTAAAAACTAGATTTAAAATGAAAACGTACGTTAAGTCTAAAAATTACGCGAGTGCGCAAGCAAAAACGTAAATTTTATGAAATAAAAGGCCTACGAGTGTAAAACTAATTTTTTTACGTATTATATGACAAAAGAAAATTTTAGAAAAAAGATTTATATTTTTTTGACTTTTATATTTTTTATTATGAATTAATTAAGATTTTACACTAATTAAATGTTTAAAAATACTAAAACTAATGAGAAAAATCTGAAACTTTTTTATAAAATACTTAATACTAATACACTTTTATAAAAAATACAAAAACTGAAAAAGCTATAAAGAATAAGCTGGAAATAAGTGAATAAGCTCGTATAAGCTTATTTGAACAAAGTGTGGTTATGTATTTGATTTTGCAAACTATAACCGAGAAAGACCCAAGGGCGCAATGGCATACAGGTACACCACTATCACTCTCTTAAGGGGGAGGTCTCAGGTTCGAGCCTGCCTACCCCCTTTTTGCTAAACATTTTATTTTTGGAATTTTTCTTCACAAATTTGTTAAGCACAAGAAAATAAGCAACTTTTTCAACTACAACTTTTTATGAAAACTGGTAATAAGCTCTGTGAGAGCTTATTTTCTTAACAGTGGCTTAGAAAATGGAAATAAGCTAAAGAGTTATTCGAGAGTGTCTCGAATAATGGTCAAAAGTATTTTTCAACATCAACTTTTTCAACGAATAAAAGAACACGAATTGTTTAAACACTTCTTTTTAAGGTTTTTATTTTACAAATCGTTTTTCCCCCATCCGTCCGAGCTTGGACTCTGGAGGGGGAATTCTCTCACTATCACCACATGGACATACGGTAACGCGGGAACCCAGAAAGAGCCAATATCAAACGTTTTAGTTTATGTATTGGTGTGAAACAAGTTTATTCGAATATGCTCGAATAAGTGAATAAAGGTCGAATAAGAAATATCGAAAAAGTCAAAAACATAAAAAATATTTTCACATAATCATAATTCATAAAATATTTTTTCAAAGTCTAAAAAGAGTAATCAAAATCATAAAAATTTGTAAATTAATCACATTTTAGAATTAATTAAGTATTATTTTTTATATTTTCAGTTTTTTTATATTTAGAAAAAAGATTTTAAAAGAAAACAGTATATTATGCATTTTTTTAATCAAAATGTGAGCATCCGGAAAATAAAGTA
>BPTQ01000009.1:155527025-155540029 GCA_019973895.1 Chrysanthemum seticuspe
GTTGTTGTTGATTATAAGTGTGAGGGAAATAGTTAGAGTATGGTGGTTGAGACATGATGATAAACTTGTGAAGTAAGAATGGATCTTTGTAGTCGAATGAATCTTTGTTGATGAAGTAGCCTTAGGCGTAGAAATGACAAGAACCAAGTAGCACTTATGCGTAAAAACACCAAAAGTTACGCGTAACAAGAATAGTTACGCGTAGGATTTAGCTTACGCGTAAGCAGGAAAAAAGACTAAAGTTACGCGTAAACAGTAAGTTAGGCGTAGAAAGTTAGGCGTAGGATTACCTTATGCGTAGGACTAAGTCTACGCGTAAGATGAATCTTAAGCGTAAGATTTTCTACGCGTAAGCTTTATGCTTAAGCGTAAGATTAGGGTTTTATCCCAAGTGATCTTTTACACTTCACAGTGCAAGAGATATCCAAAGTCGACGTATTTTCAGACTTATCCAAGTAAGAAAACACGGAATAAACCAGAAAATTGAAGATCAAACCAAGGAAAGTCTTACGCGTAAATTTAGGGTTTTGATACGCGTAAGATTACTCGTAACTTTGATTCTATCCAAATTCGTTTCTAAACCAGTTTTTGTGTGATGAGATAGCTTCAATATCACCAAAATAACACAAAAGTGTGAAACTTGATGATCCAAAGCTTCTAAAACAGTTATGCGTAGGATAACACCCTCGTATAAAAACTAGCTTAAAAACAAGGAAAAACACGTAAAGTTCCAAACTTTTTGCCAAAAACCAATAGTTTAACACCTAATAACGTTGAAAGTACAAGAATCTTGGATTCAAAAATGTAAAAAATTAGTTTTTAAGCGTACCAAAGATTGTGTTATCTTTACGCGTAAGACCCAAAACCAAATACTTCAAAAACAAACGAATACACCCAACTATTTGGCTCTGATACCACTGTTAGGTCACTAGTTTTACAACACAAGCTTATATAGAAAGAGATAAGGCGATTGAACAAGTATCAAACACACACACAAACAATATAAGACACGGTTATGCGTAGGTGAGTGAATGAAGAGAAAACTTGAACAACCAACCCTCAAATGAGGGTTTACAATAGTTTATATAGGCAAGGAGCTAGGGCAACACTTCCTCTCCTTCCCTATTCCTTATTGGGCTTGGGCCTTAGCTTATGGGCCTTCTACATAAGCTGGACCTTAAACAAACATAAAGGCCAGAATAAAGCTACCTATTACATATGAAATATAAATACTTGAAATACTGTTTAGGAGTGATTCCAACAAATACAAAGCTTGGAAATTAAAATATACATTGAAATTCAAACTTAAGCTAAAACGACATGAAAATTAAAGATTACACTAGATAAGTCTTCACTTTTGCACCCAGCTTCTATTTATTGATTTTTTCCATCTTTGTGTCGACCTCTGAACAAATCCCACCTATCCTCAACCATTAGATCTTCACAGATCATCATAATTGCCAAGTGGCGATTTTGGCGCCAAATTTCAAAGAGTAGGTTTTTTTAATTAATGGGGTTTGGTTGATAGTAGAGGTGGAAGGGGAGTGGGTAACAGGTGGAGATGGTGAGGTGGAGGTGAAGAGGTGGAAAGCAAGTGGTGAAAACCACTGGTATTAGCTAAACAGCTATGGGGGAGACAGGTGAACAGTAGCGCGGGTTTTGAATTTTTAAACATTGGACCGGGTTAAGGTGTTGGGCTGGATGGATTGGATTTGGGCTTGGATAGTTAAAATGGTGTCCGTTTGGTTTGTATAAGCATAAGGACCAAAAGTGTAAATCTGCCAAACTTCAAGGACTGATCTTGACAAGTTTTCAAAGCTCTCATAAGGACCATTCCTGCCATATGTGAATAGCTCAAGGACCAATATTGATTATTTTCCATTTTTGTAAATCCAGGGACCAAAACTGTCAAGTTTGAAACTTGAGGGACCAAACATGTAAATTCTCCAAAGTTTATCATAAGGACCATTCTTGTCATTTATAAATAGTACAAGGTTAATATTTGATAATTTTCAATTTTTTAAATTAACCAAGGACTATATTTGACAATTTTCAAAGTTTAGGGACTAAAGTTGTCATTTTGTGATTTTTGAACTTTAAAAGGTTTGTTTTGACAACTTTTGAATCTTATGGACTTAAAATGATATTTTATAAGTTTTTGAATTACCAAGGACTAATTTTGACAACTTTTATAACTTGGGGGACTAAAACTGCCAAATATGCAAACTTGATACGTTTTTCACCAGATTTTGATGTTTTTGCATTTAAAACATATAAAACACTTGTTTGTGATATTTTTATCATTTTGATGTGTTTATGAGTGTTTTCAAATGTTTTTGGCATTCTAACAGTATAAAAATGATGAGTATTTAGACACTCATCAATCCCCCACACTAAGATATTGCTAGTCCCTAGCAATGATTTGAGAAAAATTAATGGATTTTATCTCTTTACCAAAAGCCATTACTCCTGGAGTAGCCAATTGTTTTGATTCAAGTAAGAACCTTGGCACAACGATAACCAAATGATTTTGAGCAAATCATAAGCTGTGAACGGATTTGATTTGTCTTTACCAGAAGCCGTTTGCTTCTGGACTAGCCAACTCTTAGATAAATTATCAATATTATCTTTGGTGAGCCGATTACCAATTATGGATTTTCAACTGCCTTTACCACAAGCCATAAACTTGCGGGCTAGCAAACTTTTCACTAGTTTAAAGATATGGTGAGTTGAACACCATACAATTTTGGGCAAATTGCAAGCCATAAACGGATTTGAGATATCTTTACCAAGAGCCGTTTGCTCCTGGATTAGCCAATCCTTATGTGGGTTAGACATGGCGGACTGATTACCATTTGCTGAGTAAGTGAAAAACACTTACTCCAAAATTTTTTTTTTTGCCAAAAACGGGGGAATTGGGTGAAATAATTACATGATGAAATTCGTGAGAATTCCCCCCCACACTTAGAAATGAATATTGCCCTCAATATTCAAAGTACCGGCGGTTATGCCGAAACATAGAACATAAAAGGGAAATACTACGGCCATTATTTTATTTTTGATATATACACTTTTTTTTTTTTTTTTTTTTTTTTTTTTTTTTTTTTTTAACTGATATATATAACAGTGTAGGGAAACTCCCCCGAACTAGGGTGGTAGAAAGGGGGTAATAAGACAGAAACATGGGTGAAAACCCATATGGTGTGTGCTACTATTTTTGATTCCCGAGTCACTAGCTTGACTCGATCCCCGCATTCATTGGTTCATGGGGAATGTTTGAAGATCCGGGACAACCACAGATGGAATGTCCTCTCCAAAGTAATGCTTTAATCGATGACCATTCACTTTAAAATTAGGACCATCAGGCTGAGATAACTCAATGGTACCATAAGGATAAACCTTAGTGATAGTAAATGGACCAGACCAACGGGACTTGAGCTTTCCTGAAAAAATCTTCAATCTTGAATTGAAAAGAAGGACTCGATCACCAACGTTGAAAACGCGGTTCTTGATTTTAGAGTCATGAATCTTCTTTGTCTTTTGTTTATAGATCAAAGAGTTCTCGTATGCTTGATCACGAAGTTCATTTAGTTCATTCATTTGAACTTTTCTGTGATCACCGGCTGTCTGTATATCGAAGTTTGCATGTTTTAAGGCCTAGTAAGCCTTGTGCTCTAGCTCAATCGGAAGATGACATGCCTTTCCGTACACTAGCTTGTAAGGAGTACACCCGATGGGTGTTTTGTAAGCTGTACGAAAGGCCAAGAGTGCGTCATCCAGTTTATCCGACCAGGATGCACGATTTTCGCCTGCTGTCCTTTCAAGGATTCTTTTAATACCACGGTTTGAAACTTCTACCTGCCCACTTGTTTGGGGGTGGTATGCAGTAGATAGACGGTGAGTAACACCATACTTTTGCATGACACGATCAAATTGGTCATTACAAAAATGTGTACCACGATCACTGATTATAGCACGAGGAGTTCCAAACCTGGCAAAAAGAGATTTCAAAAATTTTACAACTACTCGGGCATCATTTGTAGGTAAAGCTTTCGCTTCAACCCATTTTGACAAATAGTCAACAGCCACGAGTATGTACTTGTTACCACGAGAAGATGGAAACGGCCCCATAAAGTCAATACCCCAGATGTCAAATATCTCACAAACTTGAATGGCATTTTGTGGCATTTCATTTCTTTGAGATATATTTCCATGACGTTGACAAGCGTCACAGGTTTTGACAAAATCGTGGGCATCCTTATAAATTGTGGGCCAATAAAACCCGGAATCAAACACCTTTTTGGCGGTGTAGTTTGGACTATGATGGCCCCCAGTGGGTCCAGCATGGCAAGCTTTGAGAATGTCAGGAGCTTCTTGTCCATAAACACACCGTCGGATGACTTGATCCGCACAGATTTTGAATAAGAAGGGGTCGTCCCAGAAATAATGTTTAACATCCTTGAAGAATTTATTCTTCTGTTGGGTTGACATCCCTTTCACTATGAAGTTACCCGCATGGTAATTTGCGAAGTCAGCAAACCATGGGGTAGAATAATTTCCACGAAAAGAAACCGCATTGAGTGTCTCGAGAGGAAATGTTTCATTTATTTCCTTTTTCTCGAAAACATCTTGGTGAGGGTTCTCTAATCGGGACAGATGATCATCAGCCAGGTTCTCAGCTCCTTTTTTATCACGTATGATGATATCAAATTCTTGGAGGAGGAGAACCCAACGGAGCAATCTCGGCTTTGCATCTTGTTTTGCAAAGAGATATTTGAGAGCCGAGTGATCCGTATACACCACACATTTGGTCAAGATTAAGTACGGCCGAAACTTCTCAAATGCATACACCACGGCTAATAGCTCTTTTTCTGTGGTGGTGTAATGAGTTTGAGCTTCAGTCATAGTCTTACTTGCGTAGTGAATAGGCTGAAAATGCTTAGCTCTACGTTGCCCTAGGACTGCACCGATAGCAAAATCACTTGCATCGCAAATAAGCTCAAAAGGCAAGTCCCATTCGGGAGCAACGAGAATGGGTGCTTCAGTAAGCTTTTTCTTCAATGTTTCAAAAGCTATGATGCACTCGGGTGAGAAGATAAAAGGAGCATCCTTTTCAAGAAGATGGGTCATAGGCCGGACGATTTTGGAAAAATCTTGTATGAATCTACGATAGAAACCGGCATGACCTAAAAAACTCCTAATACCTTTAAAAGTAGTAGGATGAGGTAATTTAGCAATAACATCGACTTTTGCTCTATCTACCTCAATCCCATTTTTTGAAATCTTATGGCCAAGGACTATGCCTTCTTTGACTATAAAGTGGCTTTTCTCACAGTTTAGACAAAGATTGGTGTCTTTACACCGTTTGAGCATTTTATCTAGATGGGAGAGACATGTTTGAAACGAATCCCCAATGACCGAGAAGTCATCCATAAACACCTCCATTGTTTCCCCGATCATGTCGTGGAAAATAGCCATCATACATCGTTGGAACGTGCCAGGAGCATTACATAAGCCAAAAGGCATACGTCTGTAAGCAAAAGTTCCGTATGGGCAGGTGAATGTAGTTTTATCTTGATCTTTTGGATCAATGGGAATCTGAAAGTAACCTGAGAAACCATCAAGGAAACAATAGTATTCATTCCCTGCTAATCTCTCAAGCATTTGGTCCATAAAGGGTAGAGGAAAATGGTCTTTACGAGTGGCGTCATTCAACTTACGATAGTCAATGCACACACGCCATCCCGTAACCAGACGAGTTGGAATTAACTCGTTATCTTCATTAGTGACAACAGTTATGCCACCCTTTTTAGGAACACAATGAATTGGGCTAACCCAAGGACTATCTGAGATCGGGTAAATCAATCCTGCATCAAGAAGTTTGATAACCTCCTGTTTGATAACATCATGGATTTTTGGATTTACTCTTCTCTGATGTTGAACTGCTGGCTTGAAGTCATCCTCCATCAAGATTTTGTGAGTACAAAATTCAGGGTTGATACCCTGAATGTCGGAGAGTTTCCAAGTAATTTCTTGCTTGTGTGACTTCAAGATTTTTATGAGAGCAGCTTTTTCATCTTTACTCAAATCTCTAGCAATAATGACTGGTAATTTATCATCACCTTCAAGAAATGCATACTCGAGATGAGGTGGTAAGTCCTTAAGCTCAACCTCAGGAAATTCTTCAGTTTTCTCAACTGATTTGATTTCCTTGTTATGAAGTTCGACGGGAGGGAGTGAAAATGATGATGGATCATCATTAAGCAATTTCTCAATGAGAAGTATGTCCCCCTCAATGTCGATGGGAGCGTGATCAATTTCCCATGGTACAGAATCACTAGACAAG
This sequence comes from Chrysanthemum seticuspe, assembly GCA_019973895.1. Lineage (NCBI taxonomy): Eukaryota > Viridiplantae > Streptophyta > Magnoliopsida > Asterales > Asteraceae > Chrysanthemum > Chrysanthemum seticuspe. The sequence goes on from BPTQ01000009.1 coordinate 155,533,372, forward strand.
TAGGCTTCAATCTCTTCTAAGATGAAGTCACTTTCCTCAAATGGGGTGAGAGAAGGAGTAGAATTGGCAATGATGGGTTGAGATGAATGAGTGATATTATCACTCGAAGAATTATGATCATAACCAAGAACTTCTTGAGAGTACTCTTCAGAAGCAACATCAATGATATCTATTCGGTTAACCGACTCAGAATCATAATTTGCGGAGTACCTCAAAGTTTGATCAAGGTTAAAGGTTACAGCTTCATTACCAACACGTAATGTGATTTCCTGCTCAAATACATCAATGAGAGCACGACCCGTTCTCAGGAATCCTCGACCAACAATGAGAGGAACCCGATGATCGGCATCAAAATCAACAACCACGAAGTCAGCTGGAAAATGGAACTTTCCTACTTTCACAAATAAGTCCTCGGCAATGCCAAGAGGATGGGATATTGTACGATCTGCAAGCTCGAGAGTCATGCATGTAGGAGTGAGTTCCGGAAGAGAAAGTTTCTTCCAAACTGAATAAGGCATCAGATTGATGCTTGCACCAAGATCTGCTAGGGCAAAGCATTCAACCATTCCTGGAAATACACAAGGTAAGAGAAATTTTCCAGGATCTCCAAGCTTTTCTGGAAGCTTCTTCAGGATAACTGCAGAGCAGTTCTCGTTAAGAGGAGTTTTAGCCATTTCAAACAGCTTTTCCTTGTTGCTTAACATGTGTTTGAGAGTTGATGCAAACTTGGGCATCAGCATGATAGCATCCACAAAGCTTATGTCAAAATGTAGTTCTTGGAAAATTTGAAAAAATTTGTCCATTTGATGACTAGCTTTTTCACGGAGCTTTTGCTCATTCAAACGTGATGGATAAGGAATAGAAGATTTGGATTTGGTATTTTCAATGGGAGCTACAGGTGGTTCAAAAACAACTCCTGGATTAGACTTGGGTTTCTGGACAACTTGAGGTTGGACTACCGAAGGTAGGACGTGTGTGGTACTTCCATTATCAATAGGAAGTTCCTTGTCCTTTGTCGCCTTGGTAACTTGACTCATTTCTCCTAGTGGAGGAGGCATTGGAGTCGTAGGTCCATTGTGTGTCCTAGGTTCACTTTCCACTACCTTCGGGAGAGAAGAAGAAGAGGTAGTAGGAATAGCGGGTCCATTATATGAAACACCACTTCTGGTCGTGATCGCCTTAGCATCGCCCCTCGGGTTAGCGATCGTGTTGCTCGGAAGTTTTCCTGAGCCCGAGGGTTGATCATTTAAAGACTTTTTGAGATTAGCAATCTGACTGACCAACAACCTGTTCATTTCATCTTGGGATTTCATGAACTGCTTCAATAACTCATCAGATGATGGTACTGGAGGATGTGGAGGGAAATTCTGAGGTCGGATGTTTTGATTAGGACCTTGTTGTTGAAAATTCCCTTGATTAGGATTCACATTCCCATGAAATTGATTCCCACGATTGAAATTGTTTTGATGAAGGTTCCCTTGTTGTTGGAAATTCCCTTGATTGGGTCCAGGATAGAAATTACCTTGGTTTTGATAACCTTGGTTCATTCTAGGTTGATTCTGATTCCGGTTAGGATTCTGGTTAAAACCGGGTGGTGCCTGATAAGTATTAGCACGGTAGCTTGGTTCATTCTGAGGACGGTATTGATTACCTCCTTGATGTGAAGTACCGGCTATAGCATTTGCTTCAAACGGACTACCATCGGTGGCAGTACAGTTGTAGTATGCATGAGGACCACCACAAGTAACACAAACTTCAACTTTCTTCACTTCACCATGTGATGGTGTCTGAGTGAAGGTGACTTTCTTCTGGTTAGCAAGAACCAAAGCCTGAACAATATCTGTGAGTTTATCAATCTTAGCATCGGTGCTAGATGTACTCACTGGAGATGAAGTAGAAGGTCCAGCATTAGACTGAGTCTGATATGTCTTTGTGCGGAAAGAACGGACCTGGGACTTGTTTTCAATGATTTGTAAGGCTTCTTTTGTGGTTTTGCTAAGGAAATTACCTCCCGCGGAGGCATTCAGAGAGTCTTGGTCAGCTTGTCTCAGACCATTGTAGAAAGTATCCATCTGCATTAACTCGGTAAAACCATGATGCGGATACTTGCGGAGCAATTCTTTGTAATGATCCCATGCCTCCCCGAATGATTCATCAAATCTCTGAGAAAATTTCATTATCTCATTCATAAGACTTGTAGTTCGGGATGGAGGATAGAATTCGTTAACGAATTTGGTAACTAGATCTTCCCATGTCTCAATAGAACGAGGGGGTTGTTTCTCAAGCCAATTCCGGGCTTGTCCCTCTAGAGAGAATGGGAACAGAAGAAGCTTGATAGCTTCATGTGGGACATTCTTGTACTTGATGGTAGATGCTATTTTGTTAAACCATCGAATGTGTGCATGAGGATCATCCCGCTCAAAACCATAGAATTGGCTTTGGGTTACCAGATTAAGCAACCCGGTTTTGAGCTCGAAGGTATCAGCCACAATGGCTGGGACAACAATGGCATCTCCGTAACCCTCGATGGGTGCTTGGAGAAGCTCATTCATGGGTTTGTCTTCTGCCATTTCGACAGGGGGTGGTGGTGGTAGACGTTCCTCAGTCACAGCTGAAGGAGCTGAACGTCCTGTTCGTCTACGAGGAATCTTTCCAAGTTCTGAAAGTGGACTTGTAGAACTGGAAGAACGAGTGCGCATGCACTAAGTATAAAAATCAATTTTTCAAAACAAATGCGAGGCAAAACGACAAGTGAACTTAACCAATAATAACAAATGAAATGGCTTCTTTGAAAAAGGTACACCAAATCACAAGTGACACAAAGGCAAGTTTTAAATCTGATGTTCGGGAACTTATTATGGTCACACCCCCAGTTAGTAGGTGTACTGCCTTGATTTGCGGTGGTTGATTTTTATGTATATATTAAGTACCACTGAAAAGACGTAGGTAATGATTTGTGCAAAGGGTTTAAAAACTTTTGGAAAATATTTTTGGTATCGTTTCGTTTAACCAAATCGTATTTCTTTAAGAATCACCTTAAAAGAAACACAAGCTAGAAAACGTTACGATTGTTTTGTTGTTTTATATTATTTTTGGGTTTTTAACACTTTAGGAAAAGTGTTAATGAACTTTTTGATTTATATTAACTTTACAGAAAACTTTTTACAAACTGTGGTATATGTGCAAGTACGGGTCTGAAAATGCTAAAAACACGCTTACAGCCTCCCCGGCAGCGGCGCCAAAATTTGATTGGTGCAAAACCGTCAAGTTTAATTACACAAGCTAACCACTTGTGAATGATCAACCGTAACAAACTTAAAACAGCTCAAACACTAATGCAATTAAGATCAGAGGAATATAGGGAATTCCTGGGTCGTTAAGTCCCACGGAGGATGAATTGGTGTATAAACACTTGATCAGATGATAGAATGATCACTAAGGATAGTGATCAGTAAGGATATTGATGGAAAATTACCTAAAGAAAAAATCTACAAATTACAGCGACTTAAATGTAAATTAAAAGAAATTAAAAAGATAAAATATATTAAATAAATGCTATCACTATTTTTACAATGATGTTTTTGTGATTTTATAAAATAAAATAACTTAAGTAAACTATCTTTACTAAAACGTAAACTCAAATTACCTAAAAACTAGATTTAAAATGAAAACGTACGTTAAGTCTAAAAATTACGCGAGTGCGCAAGCAAAAACGTAAATTTTATGAAATAAAAGGCCTACGAGTGTAAAACTAATTTTTTTACGTACTATATGACAAAAGAAAATTTTAGAAAAAAGATTTATATTTTTTTGACTTTTATATTTTTTATTATGAATTAATTAAGATTTTACACTAATTAAATGTTTAAAAATACTAAAACTAATGAGAAAAATCTGAAACTTTTTTATAAAATACTTAATACTAATACACTTTTATAAAAAATACAAAAACTGAAAAAGCTATAAAGAATAAGCTGGAAATAAGTGAATAAGCTCGTATAAGCTTATTTGAACATAGTGTGGTTATGTATTTGATTTTGCAAACTATAACCGAGAAAGACCCAAGGGCGCAATGGCATACAGGTACACCACTATCACTCTCTTAAGGGGGAGGTCTCAGGTTCGAGCCTGCCTACCCCCTTTTTGCTAAACATTTTATTTTTGGAATTTTTCTTCACAAATTTGTTAAGCACAAGAAAATAAGCAACTTTTTCAACTACAACTTTTTATGAAAACTGGTAATAAGCTCTGTGAGAGCTTATTTTCTTAACAGTGGCTTAGAAAATGGAAATAAGCTAAAGAGTTTAAGCCAAAATGGCTTTAAGCTATTAAATAAGCACAACTTACAATAGAAATAAGCTAATGGACTGATGATAAGCTAATATTACAACTGAACAAGCTCAAGCACTTAGAAATAAGCACCAAATAAGCTAAAATAAGCACTTATATAACTGATATACACAGGACACTTTGTAAATCACTAGGCACCTTTAGGCTTATTTTTAAGCACTAAGATAAGCTAGATACTAAAAACAAAAACTTGGATTAGCAAGATGACCAGATAAGCTATCCAAAAAACTAATTTACCAAGTTTGGTTTACACTAATAAGCTTGTGAGAAGCTTATGAAGAACTTGAAAAACCACTGAGTCAAAACTCAGTGAATGCTGAGAAAATGGACAAAACAAATAAGCACTTGCAGCCCTATTTAAAAAGCTACAAACTTAAAACTTAAGCTTGGATCAATGAGATGGCTTGGTCAGCTTTCTAAAAAACCAAATTTGACAAGCTAAGGTGCACTGGAGAGCTTTTTACAAGCTCTTGAAAATGAGTGTAAACCTGTGCACATGGCACAATTTTGACCTTTTTGAACAAAATGAAAGTTTGACCTTAATGATCTTAGGATCAATTTTACTGACTTATTATGTTATTAAAAGCTCAAATGAGATTATCTATGTTTATGGTAATAGCTTTTAAGCATGTAAACTGATTTTAGCAACTCAAACTCCTAACAGTGAACACATAAGTTAAAATTAAAGATGAAATTGACTTTTTAACTAACAAGTACTGTATTTTATCCTTTGACTGAGTTATTAGAGCCTCTTTTGACTTAGAACAATAATAAATAACAACACCACTGATCTTTAGCACAGATAAATCAGCAAATCCAAACACTAGTTATGTAGACTGTTTTGAAGCTTTTCCAAGCAAAGCAAAGATTAAAACCATTATACTGAGTACAGACCTTGTATTATCATACATTAAGGTTAAATAAGCATGAAACAATAACCATAACAACATAAAGCTCAATAATGATCCTAATGCTATTTTAACTGTTAAAATAAAATTTATATGAACTACAAATTCTAATGAACTATCAACTGGTTTTATTGTTTAATTTAACTTAACTACAACTAATGAACATGAACAAACAGAAATTTGAGCTAATGACTGTCTTACACAGTAAAATACCAAAATGAAACAAAATGGCTTACAAGTGGATTCCAAGTGAAAGATGAGAACCAAGGTATACAAACACAACCTAAAGCTTCCAATTAAGCACTAAACCCAAGGCAATCCAAAATCTACCCTGCTCCAGCTTTCTTCTTCATTTCCATGTGATTTTTTTATTTTTAACTAATTATTTGGTATTTTTGTGAATTTTTGTGTTTTTGATACTAAACTGTTTTTTAAGGTATCTAAAAGCTTGAATAAGCTTATTAGGGAGCTTATGTGGGCTTATGAGTCCAGAATAACAACTGCTAATAACATTTAACCATATTGAGATTTTTGATCAAGAGTGAATTTTTGCATAAACAGAAATATTACTTGATACTGAAATTGATGATTACAAAAGTTTTATTGTACCCTGAAAACATGAAATACTGTTAGGTCACTAGTTTTACAACACAAGCTTATATAGAAAGAGATAAGGCGATTGAACAAGTATCAAACACACACACAAACAATATAAGACACGGTTATGCGTAGGTGAGTGAATGAAGAGAAAACTTGAACAACCAACCCTCAAATGAGGGTTTACAATAGTTTATATAGGCAAGGAGCTAGGGCAACACTTCCTCTCCTTCCCTATTCCTTATTGGGCTTGGGCCTCAGCTTATGGGCCTTCTACATAAGCTGGACCTTAAACAAACATAAAGGCCAGAATAAAGCTACCTATTACATATGAAATATAAATACTTGAAATACTGTTTAGGAGTGATTCCAACAATCTCCCCCTCAAGTATATATATGAATAACGGTGAAGGCGTTGATGTAATAGCCCCTCTAACAACCTTAGTGAGGATTTGTCATAAAGTTCATAAATATAAAGTATACATTATCCATCGAAATAAGACCGGAAATACAAACAAATTCCAGGTCGAATACATCTTCCGGGTATTCGACTCCGGGTTCGGGTTATTCCTTATCCCTTCCTCTCCTTCACAACGGGATCGAGGAACGGATATATTTGATAACATTTGGGAGTAAACTCCCAACCAACAAGTTCAAAAGAGAAGTAAGTGAGTGGATGCGTATTGGCACAGAATATAACAAACACACACACAAACTATGAACAAGTTAGCGGAATAGAGAAAGATATATTCGAACACAACATTTTGATCACTGGATTGTCATAAAGTACAAAAGTCCCATGT
>BPTQ01000009.1:155540039-155617071 GCA_019973895.1 Chrysanthemum seticuspe
TTAAATAAGCATGAAACAATAACCATAACAACATAAAGCTCAATAATGATCCTAATGCTATTTTAACTGTTAAAATAAAATTTATATGAACTACAAATTCTAATGAACTATCAACTGGTTTTATTGTTTAATTTAACTTAACTACAACTAATGAACATGAACAAACAGAAATTTGAGCTAATGACTGTCTTACACAGTAAAATACCAAAATGAAACAAAATGGCTTACAAGTGGATTCCAAGTGAAAGATGAGAACCAAGGTATACAAACACAACCTAAAGCTTCCAATTAAGCACTAAACCCAAGGCAATCCAAAATCTACCCTGCTCCAGCTTTCTTCTTCATTTCCATGTGATTTTTTTATTTTTAACTAATTATTTGGTATTTTTGTGAATTTTTGTGTTTTTGATACTAAACTGTTTTTTAAGGTATCTAAAAGCTTGAATAAGCTTATTAGGGAGCTTATGTGGGCTTATGAGTCCAGAATAACAACTGCTAATAACATTTAACCATATTGAGATTTTTGATCAAGAGTGAATTTTTGCATAAACAGAAATATTACTTGATACTGAAATTGATGATTACAAAAGTTTTATTGTACCCTGAAAACATGAAATACAAAGCTTGGAAATTAAAATATACATTGAAATTCAAACTTAAGCTAAAACGACATGAAAATTAAAGATTACACTAGATAAGTCTTCACTTTTGCACCCAGCTTCTATTTATTGATTTTTTCCATCTTTGTGTCGACCTCTGAACAAATCCCACCTATCCTCAACCATTAGATCTTCACAGATCATCATAATTGCCAAGTGGCGATTTTGGCGCCAAATTTCAAAGAGTAGGTTTTTTTAATTAATGGGGTTTGGTTGATAGTAGAGGTGGAAGGGGAGTGGGTAACAGGTGGAGATGGTGAGGTGGAGGTGAAGAGGTGGAAAGCAAGTGGTGAAAACCACTGGTATTAGCTAAACAGCTATGGGGGAGACAGGTGAACAGTAGCGCGGGTTTTGAATTTTTAAACATTGGACCGGGTTAAGGTGTTGGGCTGGATGGATTGGATTTGGGCTTGGATAGTTAAAATGGTGTCCGTTTGGTTTGTATAAGCATAAGGACCAAAAGTGTAAATCTGCCAAACTTCAAGGACTGATCTTGACAAGTTTTCAAAGCTCTCATAAGGACCATTCCTGCCATATGTGAATAGCTCAAGGACCAATATTGATTATTTTCCATTTTTGTAAATCCAGGGACCAAAACTGTCAAGTTTGAAACTTGAGGGACCAAACATGTAAATTCTCCAAAGTTTATCATAAGGACCATTCTTGTCATTTATAAATAGTACAAGGTTAATATTTGATAATTTTCAATTTTTTAAATTAACCAAGGACTATATTTGACAATTTTCAAAGTTTAGGGACTAAAGTTGTCATTTTGTGATTTTTGAACTTTAAAAGGTTTGTTTTGACAACTTTTGAATCTTATGGACCTAAAATGATATTTTATAAGTTTTTGAATTACCAAGGACTAATTTTGACAACTTTTATAACTTGGGGGACTAAAACTGCCAAATATGCAAACTTGATACGTTTTTCACCAGATTTTGATGTTTTTGCATTTAAAACATATAAAACACTTGTTTGTGATATTTTTATCATTTTGATGTGTTTATGAGTGTTTTCAGATGTTTTTGGCATTCTAATAGTATAAAAATGATGAGTATTTAGACACTTATCAGGAGGTCACCTCAACTTACAATGATTACAAACAGATATAAAATTTCGTTGTTCTTGGTTTCTTTGATTAAGCACTTTTGTTCTTTAGCTCGTAGTCTTTGATTCATCATGTTCTGCATGTTTTGAGATTTCAAGTGGAGGTCTTAAACTGATCCACGTGATGTTAGAGTATTTGAACCAGCATTGAGATTATCAGCAACTGTAAATCTCTGACTCTTCTATTGTGGTGTTGGTAGTATGTGATGTTGTGACTTTTGGACCATCATGCTCACATTCTGGATCATGATAACTTCTTACCAGAGTAGCGGAAGCTTTAGCTGATTCATGATATTTTCAGCAGCGTAGCAGAAGCATGGAGTGAAAATATCAGAGTCATTGATGCACTAATCATGATTTCTTTTGAGATGAATGTGTTAAGCGAGCATGTGGCTATAGATTGACCGCTTCATTCTGATCAGCTGCAAACACAGGACGTACCTGCATACAACAGTTAGCAATAAATCGCACGAAAGTGTCTTTGATCAATTTCGTTGAATTGAGGTACACGGCCCACGGTTCCTCGTTGATCAGTACATGTACTGCCTGTGATCAGGTATAACTCCGAAGAATTTCCTTGACAGGGTTTCGCAGCGGCTCTAGCTGTTCTCAAACCGGAACGTCTCAAAGAAGACAACACGGAGTGAGTGAACCAGCGAATAGAGATTCACTGATTGATGAACAGTGATTTGAGAACAATCGTGTATTGCTTCATAGAAAGTGTTTTGCAATACCACGAAGGTTTTATGGAAAATCAATTATCAATCATAAATACCCTTTAATTTTGAAACATTAATACACAGTCGATGTGCTATTGAAAAGAACTTTTTAAGCACAACGATTGGTTTTATCAAATGTATCCGTCAATCCATAACCTGAACCAGGATTGATTCAAAAGATTAAATCGCCCCATTGTTTATGTTCAGTTGTCACAAGGTTGATCTATTGAATAGATCTCACATGCCACCCACCAGGAGCTTGTTTGATGTTGGCTCCAGAAGGTTTTCCATCTTCATTGTGAATATGTTTGCATATCACTCGGATGTTCTGGCAATACCACAAGGATAATGCGTAGGACTCAAGATATAATCTCTCTTTCCACATTGTGTGAAACAGAGAGTCTTCATTGAAAGTGTCCTAATGAAATTTATTGATGATCTCGAGGCTTTAGACTCAATTTTTGCATATTTGGATCCTGTGCCGGAGACTAGGGAGAGGGTCTCCTTCTTCAATATCAACAATCTCTAAGAGAAAGTCGATAGATAATGTCGGTTCCCCGTGAGAATGAAACAAGTCCTTTTAAGAGGAACTTGAGTGGTTTGGGAAGATGAAGTGCAGTGCGTCACTGGGTCCATGACGTCTTGTATTCAATACCGATGTTACCTTGGTAACCACCAGTAGCAAATGAATTGAACCCGGTTTCTGCCCTAAGGTTGAATAATTGGAGGGTATTTGTTTTCACCCTTTTCTCATTCAATTCTTTTTCATTCTTCAACCCCTTCAGTGCTTACCGAGACATCATAGCTAGAACCTTGTTGGGTTTATTCTAGTACTAGCTCAGTTTTAGTCCGCATTCTTCCCATATCTCAATTTTTTCTCCTTTTATCATCATACCTAAGGACTTCTACACTAACTAGTGGATTGTCCCTGGGTAGATCCCTCCGGTTCTGGTGGATCACAGGAACAAATACCTAACCTTATCATCCTTATATCACCATACATAAAGTAAAGTTGGTCGGTCTATTTGGTATTGTTCATCTGCCACTTGAACCAATTGAAAACCATTTGAAAATCAATCCAGATACTTGTGATATATTATCAAAGCATTTTGTACCTGAATTGTTTTTGATATTTTATAACAAGAGCTCCCCCTCAACATGTGCTTCATATATTTGAAATCGTTTTGCACGTGGAGGCAAGAGAGAGAATTAACTTCTTTGATAACCAATTTCTAAACGATATCAACATCACTTCCCTGATCAAAACAAGTAGATAAAGCATATAAGGGAAGGATGAGGTTTTCATAAACATGCTCCCCCTCAATATGTGCCTTGAGGTATTGAAGGAGTTTTGCACATACAAGAGGGAACCTGCACATTGAGATAAATGATCACGTTTCAAATCATTGTGGTTTAAGATAGATGCTCCCCCTCAACATGTGCATGGAAAGTTTGAAATCATTTGGCACATGTTGGAAGGAGAGCTTGTACATCCTTATAAAACCTTTTACCGAATTATCAGATTAAATCCAATTTAAATCACAAATTCTCCCCCGATCACAATTATCAAATCATTTGAGATTTGTGATCTCTGTGGATTTAAATTGATTTTGAAAGCTTTTAAGGAGAATTGTGACTTGATTATGAAAATGTTTTAACTGATAAGGATCGGATTTAGAGACTTTAAACTCCATTGATTAAACATGCATGAATATCTTTTGAAAACAATTGTATGACAAATAACCTTTTGATTTAATTGAAATCATTCTCCCCCTCAATCAATGACATAAGTTGTTGATTGAGAGATAGATATTTTGACAAACTTTTTAAGTCCAGATGATTTTCAAACTTGAGTCCGAGTTATTTTACAAAGCAATTAGTTTTCATTAGATAGCAGATAAATGTTTATAGAATCAGAGCATGAGATTTGAAAAACATAATAAAGCATGGCTCTGTTCTTTCTTTGAAAAGCGGGTTACTGTCTGAAATGACAATAAACCAACATTTTTCTCCATCTCGATTTTTTTTTTTAATTCGAACTTCATCTAGAGACCCATGCCATTCTTTGAGTGACAACTCAAAGTCCGTAGATGTTATCGAACTGACAAGAAAAACATGATAAATAAACAATATTTTTGAAGATTTTCAAGATTTTCTGATTTTTATGGATTTTGAAAAGTTTTATATTTTTCTATTTTTGTTTTGTTGGTTTTGTATTTTTGTATTTGGTTTTTGAAAAGATATATACAAAGAATAGATAGAGTCGAACACCTTTACTCCTCGATGTCTTCCTGAAGACGTTTGAGCGTTTCTGGTTGAAGGCTCTTTAAGCCTAGTCGTGGAAGAATAAACTCAAAGCGTTCTCGAGAAAGAGCTTTGGTGAAGATGTCTGCTAGTTGATATTCAGTCCTTACGAAGTATAGTTCAACCACACCGTTTTCAACTTGTTCCCTGATGAAATGATGTCGAATGTCTATGTGCTTTGCTCTAGAGTGTTGAACATTGTTGCAGCAGAGAGCAATGGTACTTTTGTTATCACAATACGTAGGAACTTTGTTGAATACAAAGCCATAGTCAGATAATTGGGATCTCATCCATAAGATTTGAGCACAACAAGATGACATGGCTATGTATTCAGCCTCTGTAGAGGATATGGAAGTGCTCATTTGTTTCTTTGAAGACCAGCTTACAAGCTTGTCACCTAAAAATTGAGCACCACCTGACGTACTTCGACGTGTATCTTGACATCCTGCATGGTCAGCATCTGCATAGGCCGTTAGAGACATACCGGAGTCCTTCGGATACCAAAGTCCCATGTTAATGGTTCCTTGGAGATACCGAAAGACCCGTTTAACCGCTTCAAAGTGCTTTTGGTAGGCTTAGCCTGATATCTAGCACACATGCATACAGCGAACAAAATGTCTGGTCTGCTGGCTGTGAGGTACATCAGGGATCCAATCATACTACGATATTTCGTTTGATCTACTATGATCCCTGAGTGGTCCTCATCCAGTTTTGTACGCTCCACCATAGGAGTGTCAACAGGGTCACTGGAGGTAAATCCAAATTTCTTTAAGATTTCATTAGCGTATTTAGATTGATTTATAAAAATGCCTCTGGGGACTTTGTGAAATTTGTAATCCCAAGAAAAATGACATTTGTCCCATCATAGACATTTGAAATTTGGAGCCCATCTCCATAGAAAAACGATCACATTCATTAGGGTCAGTCGAGGCAAAAATAATATCATCAACGTAAATTTGAACGTGAATTAAATGTTTGCCTGACTTTCTGGTGAACAATGTTGGATCAACTGCTCCTTTGCTGAATCCGGTGGATAGAAGAAACTTTGATAACGTATCATACCATGCCCTTGGAGCTTGCTTCAAACCGTAAAGGGCCTTTTTCAAGCGATAGACATGAGTAGGATGCTCTGGATTCACAAAACCTTCTGGTTGGCTGACGTATATGACTTCTTTAAGATCTCCATTGAGAAAAGCCGTCTTTACATCCATCTGATAGACAATCATATTCTTACTTGCAGCATTAGCCAGGAAGATTCTGATTGCTTCGATGCGTGCAACAGGAGCAAAAGATTCCTCAAAGTCGATACCTTCTTCTTGACGATAACCTTTAGCAACTAACCGTGCCTTATTTTTCAGAACATCACCGTGCTCATCAAGCTTCACTTTGAAGATCCACTTGAGAGCAATGATCATTGCACAATCTGGAACTGGTACTAATTCCCATACATCTAGACGATCGAACTCATGAATTTCTTCTTGCATTGCATTAAACCAGCTGTCCTCAGACATTGCAGTTTTATCATCTTTTGGTTCAATCTTGGAGAGTACTGAGTTGAAGAAGCACCATAAGGCATCAGTAGCTAATTGTTTTCGAGTTGATACGGAACGAGAAGGATTCCCAATGATGTTATCCAGTGGATGGTCATGTGTTCATTTTATAAGGTGTTCGTGTGGTTGTTGTTGAAGGACTGATGTAGCAGAGTTTATATCCCCTGATGAAGATGGTTCAGGTGTTGGTTCAGGGGCAAAGATGTTTTCAAATGGAGCATCTTCGGGAGTAGCAAAGGGATTAACTTCATCATTGGTGTCAGAAACACTTCCATGATGTACATTCGATGATTGATGATTCGTTGATGAGACAGAGTGATCAGCAGCAGGCGCTTCTTGGCTCAATGACATTGATACTGAAGGGTTGTCTTCAGTGACGGAGATAGGAGCAGCCTCTTTTGTTGGAATTGATAGATCATTGGCACTTGGTTCATACTGTTCATCAAACATTGGATCAAATAATTTCTTCAAATCATCTTCAGATGGAGGTACATATGGAGTTGCTGGAGAGGGAATTGGTACAAGGGATGAACCAATTGGACTGTTTTGAAGTGCGGGTCCAGAACCGGATTGTCTTGGAGCCATTTGACCGGTCAGCTCATCGAACGTAACGTGAATTGTTTCCACGATATTTCGGGTTCTCTTGTTGTAGCTTCTGTAACCCTTCTTGTTTGGTGCATAACCAACAAAAACTCCAATATCTGCCTTTGCTCTTAATTTTCCTAAGTCTTGACCGTCATTCGTTGGATAGCACAAGGCACCAAACACACGAAGGTAGGAAAGATCAGGTTTTCGTTTATGAACTAGTTCATATGGAGTTTTTACATGAGAGGTGTGAATAAGGGAACGATTTTGGGTGTAGCAAGCAGTGGCAATGGCTTCAGCCCATAGAAACATTGGAACCTTTGAATAAATTAGCATTGTTCTTGCGGCTTCCACAAGAGTTCGATTTCGTCTTTCAACAACACCGTTCTATTTAGGAGTTCGTGGAACACTTCTTTGATGACTGACTCCAACACTTTCATAAAAATGAATTAAGTCTTTGTTAACAAACTCTGTGCCATTGTCAGTTCGAACAATCCTGACAGTATTGTTGAGTCGAACCTGAAGCTGTTTGATGAGTTTGATGATGACAACTGGAGTTTCATCCTTAGTCCTCAAAAACTTTACCCAAGTAAATCTAGAATAGTCATCAACAACGACTAAAATATATTTCTTCCCATTAATCGTTTGCACTCTCATTGGTCCGCACAGATCCATATGAAGAGTATGAAGAACTTCCATTACTGAGTTTGTGGGTTTTGGTTTGTGGGCATATTTCGTGCTTTTTCCCAATTGGCAAGCTGAACAAAGGTGATCTTTTTCATATTTTAATCTGGGTAAGCCTCTGACAAGATCCTTTCTGGCAAGGTTATTAATGGTTCCGAAGTTCAAGTGATTGAGACGACGATGCCATAACCATGACTTTGTTTTCGAAGCCTTTGACAACAAGCAGATTGGAGAGGGCTTCTTCATGTCTTCGATAGAGATGGTGTATAGGTTTGAACCACGAGTTCCTCTTAACAATTCCACACCATCAAGTTCTCTAATGAAACAAGTATGTTTTCTAAAAGCCACTTCAAGATCGGAATTACAGAATTGACCAACAGAGAACAAGTTGTGACCAAGACCTTCCACATAGTATACCCGGGAAATTACACTATCTCCAACCACATAATCTCCATAACCTATAATAGCTCCAAAATGGTCGTTTCCGAATCTAACTGTCCCGATGAATTTACTCAAGAAGTTCATGAGCCGCGACCGGTCTCCAGTCATATGCTTAGAACAGCCCGAGTCCAGGTACCACAGAACGATTTGAACAATCTGCAGTTGAACATAGACAAGAATGGATAACTGGATAATTAGGATCCCCATGCAAGAATGGGTTCCATTTGGTTAGTAACAGTGATTGGGACACCCACATCAGAAATATAAGCAATGGAATTATTAGGAATAGATGCAGTGCTGGTGTTTGTATTTGACCTATTCAAAGTATGTTCACTTCTTAAGGAAATAGTTCTACCAGTAGGCATCCATTTTCTAGAGGGCATTGTCTGATTAACCTTATGGCCAACAGGTATCCATTGATAACCTATCTTACTAAAAGTTCTTCCTGTGGGCTTCCACTGTTTTCTAACTTTCTTTAGCCTTTGCCTTTTTTCCTTCTTAGCATGATATTTTGCTTTAACAATGTTAACTGGAGATTTGACAGTTTTAGACAAAACATTCACACCACATTCATGATTAGTAATAGAATTCAAGCAGACATCATTACAAGGTTTGCAAATAGTATCGGAATTCGAATTAATTACAGTACGCCTATGGCAAATACTAGAATCAACACGATTCGTTTTATTCGGCTCAAAATTAAAGTTCCTAGGTTGGTCTTCTACTCTCTTCCAATGCACATTCTTAGCTTGCGAGGTCCTATCATTCCTTGTATTGTCTTGAGACTTAGACCTGCTCGCTTTAATGTCACTGATTACTCCTGTAGAGGGAATGGGAACATTAGTTGGTTTTGCTACTCTTTGCATCTCCTGTTTAGATGTGCTGGGATCTGAATTACATGCAGGCACACTAAGGTTCACTTTCTTAACACTAGAAGTTCTGGGATTTGTACTCCTAGGAGGCATACTAGAGTTCGCTTTCTTAGCTGTAACAGATTTGGAATCTGAACTCCTTGAGGGTATACTATAGTTCACATTCAAAACATCGGGCATCGAATGGATATCATACTTGGCACTAGGCATAGAACACGGAATCAAAGGATTAACTCTCTCACCTAAGGACTTAGGGCATATTGTGATTAAGCATTCTAGAATTTCTTGAGATCGTTTGGCAAATAAGCATGCATGCCCAATTGCATTGTCAAGTGGTTTCTCTACCTTATCCTCTTCAACAATCTCATGGAGACATTCTAGACAATCCTTAAGGGATGAGAAATATGTTTGAATAGCAAGTTTGTTATTACTGAGATGAGGTGGGACATATTTCACAGACAAAGCATAATTATTACAAGAGTAAACCTTTGATACCCCATTCTCCCCATTGGTCATTGGCATTTTCCATTTTACCTGGCTCTTCAGATTCTCAATTTCCTTTTGCAATGAAGCTATTTCTTCGTTGTTTTTGTTACGAGTGACCTTTATTGATTCAAATAACTCATTGAAATGACGTTTAACCTTTTCATTTTCTTCTAAAAAACTTTCGTTTTCCTTTTGTAATGCATTTACTACGTTTTGAAGATGAAACGTTTAAGAATTCTGAGAATCTAAAGGAGGAGGCATTTGGGAGCCAATCACATTGTTCATTTCACCCTTTAATTTAGAAATTTGGGCTTTCAACTTTCTGATCGTATTACAATGAGCTTCAATCTGTTCATCACGTTTGTTAATTTGAAAAACTGCATCAAACTCTGGAGCATCTGTGGATGTCTTGATATTTGAAGTTTTGACATTTTCTTTAAGATGTTGATATTTTAGTTGTAAATTAAAATGCTCAACCTCTAGTTTAGAAAAATGTTTAACCAAATTGTCGTGATCATCCAGTTCAATTTTCTCATTTAGTTTAGAATTAGTTTTTTCAAGCTCAATGACACGATCATGGGAGACTTTCAGAGCAATAGATAATTCATGAAATTGTGAAGCATTAATGGAACGATTTGTAGCAGTGTAAAACACATCTTGAGCAATACATTCAGAAATAAGATTCTCATTCAAGGTATGCAAGTTCTTCCTCTCAATCTCACTATATTTAAGTTCTCTCTCATAGTCACTAACCTCAACAATCATCGCATCAAATTCCTTTTCCATTTCTTTAATATCAGAATTAATTCCAATTTTAAGACTCTCAAATTGACCTTTTAATTGTTTGAAGAAAGGCATGACCTCGGTTAAATAACATTCTTTGGTTTGCTCAAAGCCCCTTTCCCCCTCAGTTATCCCTGTAGGTGTGATTCTCTTCTTACACGTTTTCTCAAAATCAACAAACAGCTGATAAACAACATATAGGCTGATTAAGGTCCTGCTATTAGTGGCAATAGATCTAGGAACTAGGTGCATTGGTGTATTAGGAGGATACACAGTTGCTTTTGACAATTTCCTAAGGGAAGGGTTAGAAACAACAAGATTCTATGCTTTTTGCTTATCTAAGTCCATTTTCCAGAACACTTGTTCAGGAGTTAGAAGTGTCTGAGTCTTAAACTTGTTTAAGGAGATCCAGTTTTCCTTAGTGTAATCATGAGGTTTGATCGTTATGTTATTCTTTTTACACTCAAGATTTTCTAGCTTCTTGTTCATTTTCTCCCTAGTGACTTCATCTGATTTCTTATCTTTCTTAGTGCACTCAACGCAACTAGGTTTCTGCCTTGGCTTAAGGATTTCATTACCATCATAAAGTACCTTATGAGCAACTCTAGCCTTTTTAATAACCTATGGACTTGGTTCCTCAACAAGGGGAACGCTATGCTTATCGCTTAAGACTCTATGCTTAGTGATCATGTGAGCAGTCTGAATAGTATTCCCTTGTACGTACAACTTATTCTCAAGTTTGTTTTTCAAAGTTTTTAGATTGGAAAAATCATTCAAAAGTTTTGATTCCTTAGCATTGAATTCGTGCTTAAGCATTTTCACATTTTCTTGAAGTTCTTGTTTTTTAGCAGTTTTAGAAAGCTTTTCTTGTAAGGAGTTTAACTCTTGTTTTAATACTTCTTCTCTAAAATTACTTTTTCTAATAATTGTACGCATTTGGTTATCCATATCCTGCTCACGGGTAGTTAACTCAACCTTAGCACGCTGTTCATAAATAGCAACTTGTTCCTTATAGGTATTGAGCTCAGTGGTCAAGGAATCATCAGGCACAAATGCAGTGTATTCATCAGGCATGCATTCATTGTTAATAGCAGAAGATTCATCACTAGGTACAACAAGACTGCTATCTTGTTTCACATATTGTTCATATGGGATAACATTGTTATTTCCCATATTTTCAATAACTGACTCAATGACTTCAGTAGATTGTACTTCATGGTGAATCTTTTGCTCATCAACCACATCATATAATTTGAGTACCTCTTTAATGATGGATTCCTTGGATGGACTGGCTTGTTGAGATGAAGAGGTCATTTGAGAGATATTAGCCATGAAGATAGTTTGTGCACATGGTTCATCATCAACATCCGAGTCGAATGCATCACAGTCTGCAACTTGAAAGGCGTTGGGATTGTTCTGAGCAGCATGCACTGGTTGTTCGTCCACATCTCCATCATATGTTCTAGCATTCCCATCAGTCAAGAACAACAGCTCCTCTTCATTCAACATTACACCATTATCTTGTGCTTGAACCAACAACATCTTGTCCCTGAAGTATTCGGCGTTTTGAGGGCGTTTTGGTTGAGTACAGTTCCTAGCAATGTGCCCTTCTCCACCACAGTTGTAGCACTTGATTGACTTTGCTTGACCCAGGTTTCCATTCCTTCCCCAATTCTGATTTGCAGCATAGCCTCTACCAGCTCCACCTCTTCCTTGTTCGTACTGCCTATCTTGAACTGGTTGTACAATAACCTTTCCATCTCTGACCAAAGTATGGTTGTGTAGATTGGATGCAGTCCTGATTTCATTGTTAGTGTGAAGTCTGTTGGTATGTGGAGAGAAGGTTAAGTTTTTTTTAACCATAAGAGCCAATTTATTGATAAAGTGCTCCATGACTGCATCAGAATTAGGTTGCTTATATCCCGAATCAGGAACGGGCTTGTGATTATCATTTCCAGTGGGTGTGACTTGTGATGCTTTGGTGAAGAATGCAGTTGTATCATTTCAGATACTTATAATGCACTCTAAGGTGTTCGACCACTTACTATACTCCTTATTGTTCTACTGATACGGTTTGTAAGTCGACTTGAGTTTTAAGCATTTGTTGTACTTAGGGCTTACCGTGTTCAAACAGTGAAGACACTTCGAATGGTTTCCTGAATTCTTGTGGTTGATACTCGTTAACATACGGAAGGAAGAAGTCTTACTCTTTGTACGATACAAACTTTTTTCCTAAGAACTTGTCAAGTTTAGAGTTGGTCCTCTTTGTTCGAGTAGTTTACTATGTTGACGTAAGAAGTGGTTTCGTAGTGTTCAGTGTGGGTGACCTTTACTATTAGTGTTCGGGCAAGGACTAAGCCCTATATTCGTTGGATTAAGACTACGTCAGTACCTCGTGAAATAGTTATTTAACCGATCCATTTGAGAGATATTAGCCATGAAGATAGTTTGTGCACATGGTTCATCATCAACATCCGAGTCGAATGCATCACAGTCTGCAACTTGAAAGGCGTTGGGATTGTTCTGAGCAGCATGCACTGGTTGTTCGTCCACATCTCCATCATATGTTCTAGCATTCCCATCAGTCAAGAACAACAGCTCCCTCTTCATTCAACATTACACCATTATCTTGTGCTTGAACCAACAACATCTTGTCCCTGAAGTATTCGGCGTTTTGAGGGCGTTTTGGTTGAGTACAGTTCCTAGCAATGTGCCCTTCTCCACCACAGTTGTAGCACTTGATTGACTTTGCTTGACCCAGGTTTCCATTCCTTCCCCAATTCTGATTTGCAGCATAGCCTCTACCAGCTCCACCTCTTCCTTGTTCGTACTGCCTATCTTGAACTGGTTGTACAATAACCTTTCCATCTCTGACCAAAGTATGGTTGTGTAGATTGTATGCAGTCCTGATTTCATTGTTAGTGTGAAGTCTGTTGGTATGTGGAGAGAAGGTTAAGTTTTGTTTAACCATAAGAGCCAATTTATTGATAAAGTGCTCCATGACTGCATCAGAATTAGGTTGCTTATATCCCGAATCAGGAACGGGCTTGTGATTATCATTTCCAGTGGGTGTGACTTGTGATGCTTTGGTGAAGAATGCAGTTGTATCATTTGATGAGCTTGTTTCTCCTGGTTGAGATTTGAACTGTTCAAGAATCCTTTTTTCAAACATAGCATGTTTCTCATTCTGAAGAAGGAAGGCATACAATTGCTCATAGTTGGTGTTCTTAAGTCCTTTGGTAAGCTTCACAGAAGTGACAAACTTGTGCCATTCGGGATTCATGTTGTTTACGAATTTTGAGTTCAGCTGAATGTTTGGCATAGTCATCTTGTTATTCCTCATATCATTCACCAGCTTGTGGAATCTCACGTAATATTCATAGACACTTTCTTCAGGTTTCATTTTAAAGTGCTCGAATTCATTATACAGCTGTGATTCTCTATCTTCTATAGTCAATTCAGAACCCGAGAGAAGCATCTTGACATTATCCCAAACCGCCTTGGCTTCTGTGTTGTGATTGATCAGCTTGTAGATATCTTTTGGAAGACCCTGAAGTATGATGTTAGAAGCCCTGATGTCAGCATCAAATCTGTTTTTCTCCTTATCACTCAGCTCATCATATGTCTTTGGTCTGTCTAATCCAAAGATCATTGTACCATCTGCTGCAGTATCAATCATGTCTCTTGTGGTCTCAACCCGATAAGGTCCTTCATCAATTGACTTAAGGATGTTAATTCCATTCTCCTTTCCTAAGCAGTACAGCCTGATTCTTTGTGACCAAGACTCATAGTCAGTTCTATCAAGCATGGGAGGACGAGTATCAGATCCTGCAGCTTGCACATCATCAGTAACGGAGGACATGTTTAAATTCTACGGGATTTTACAAATCTTTGACTTAACCGGGAAATAGATTCTTTCACGGGATTTTACAAAATCAAGATAAACCGAAAAACTTATACACTTATGCGTAGACAACAAACTTTAAGCGTAACAACTTAGGCGTAAACACCAGCTTATGCGTAGATGAAGGCTTACGCGTAGACAACAAACTTACGAGTATACACAAGCTTACGCGTAGACAGAGTTTCGCGTACACTAGAGCTTACGCGTAGAGTTTTAGGGTAAAAGGCTTAAGTTTATGCGTAAACCAAAGCTTAGGCGTAAGAACCTTATGCGTAAACTTCCCTTAGGCGTAAGACAGGCTTATGCGTAAGAAAAAGCTTATGCGTAAGAATTTCTATGCGTAAGTTTTATGCTTATGCGTAAAATTAGGGTTTTACCCACACAAATCTTTTACACTTCACAGTGCAAGAGATATCCAAAGTCGAAGTGTTTTTCAGGCTTATCCAAGCAAGAAGAACACTGAGTAACCACCAGAAATGAAGATCTTGTGAAAAATACCTTACGCGTAGGATTAGGGTTTTGATATGCGTAGAAAGTACAAAATTTTCAAAACACGATTTTTCGAACAAAACCGTTTAGAAAACTAGATTAAGATGATAAAACAATCTTAAAAACACCAAAACACCAAGACTTGAAGATCAAAACCACTATTCTCTCTTATGCGTAGATCCGTACACAAGTATTGATAACGCTACACGCGTCGTTCGGGGTCAAAGGAACTTCCTTTTCGTCGAGCAAGTTTTTCGACACCCTAGGCAGTGAACCTAATCGTTGTAGTGTAGTATTAGGGTAAGCCACGGGTATTGATATCGTTCTCTAGGGGAATAGGAATGCTAGTGAGAAGTTACTACGCTAAGGTTGTGGTTGAGGAAGATTATTTTTTTATCTTTTTATATTTTTTAAGGAAAAGAAATGTATGAATCTCGGGGTTTGAATTTGGGGGGTTGGTATTTCTACCGATTACTCTACTTATCTAATTATCTAATCTAAGGTGTATGTAGTCTATGTCTAATTAATGTTTGCTCGTATGATAGTTTAAAGATGTGTTTACTTAGGTTTTACTACTCCTTAATTATCTCCTATTGGTGGTTGAATTGTCACGTCCTTATTCCTAGTTGCGTTGTGTGTCTAAGGTTATAGGGTATGCGTTTCTCCCTAACTCTTTGAACTTACCAAATGGTCTCGTCTACAAAACCCACTAGGGATAATAAAATCTTACTCTAAGGCACTCTTTGGATGGTTTAGCTTACAACGCTCAAGGAGTCATATTCTAAGGTTCACAAAGATTTAATCAAGCATTAAGTACACAACGAATGACCTATCGCATTACTAGATCATTAATCAACTAAGATAAGAGACAACCAATCAATATTCAATAATTAAGTTTCATATTCCCTAAGCAAACACACAAGTAAATTAGCCGGACATGGAAAACATGCAAGCATACACACAAATAATCAAAGACATAATTGTATTAATGAAGTAAAACACTTATCTTGGTGTAAGATAGGGTTTGGAACCCTAAAATACTGTACAAGATAGCCTTGGTTCGGTGTAGGTTTTTACTCCAAAAGACTACACACTAAATACTGAAAAATTTGGATTCTATATATAATATTACATCTGCGACGGCGTCACCTTATGTTTTGTGACGCCGTCGTGTCACCGTCATTAGGGTTTCGTCTTGGCCACGTTAGACTTGCGGCGGTGTCACCTTATGCTTGTGACGCCGTCCTCTTCAGCTTCTGACGCCGTCTGGATTACATCTATGCCGTCTGAGTTGCGACGACCTACTCTTTTATAACTTGACGTCGTCACTTGAAAATGGGAGTTTTGGCTTCTGTCCCGTCACAAAGATCCTCCGACGGCGTCGCAATTAACACCTGACGCCGTCACCTTATGTTTTCAGCAGCTTTGAGTGTCTCGATTCTGACTTTGGCCATTTTCTTCGTATAATCGCGCCTTTTCGTCCAAATAAGTGCCATTCCAGCATTTTGCCTTCAAGAGACCTAAAAAGTGAAAAGGAACGATATTAAGCAATAACGGATACAAAAGTGATCAAATAAGGGCTTAAATGACCCCTCAAAAAGGTACCTTTTAAAACCTTATCACATATCCAAACACTCTTAAAAACCAAGAAAAACTTGTAAAGTTTGAACCTTTTTGCAAGAAACTGAAATTTAAGCACTCAATAAACCTTAACCCACAAGAATCTTGGAATAAAAAGTGTAAATTTTAAAGCTTTAAGGATACAAAAGTACGTATACGAGACTACTCATAAAAACCCTTTTACGCGTAAAACAAAACTAAACCTTAACCCAACAATCACTATCAAACCAAGAACATGAGAGATGGATGATCAAACCATGGCTCTTGATACCATTTGAAGGATCTTTGTTTATACCAAACACATATTAGGTGGCGTTAGGTTAAGGGTTTAGAGAGAGAAAGTGGGAGAGAATGGGAACCCTAGAGAGACAAAGAAAAATGTATTATGAAAGCTCCAACCCTTTGCCTTGGAGGGCAAAGAGTATTTATAGGGTACAAGCTTAGACGCCTCTATAAGGCTGTGGATCAGGCATACAGTGGGTAAAGACCCGTCCGTCCTCCACGGTGTTACAAAGTAATCTAAATACTAACACTGAATTACTACGACTACGTGCTTTCTAACGAGTATACATACTTGAGGTGACCGACACTTTAAGTACTGGATTTACTAAATCCCAACATTTCATCCAAAGTGAGAAAAATAGAAGGTAAAAACAGCTTCTGTCTCACGGATCCCACGGATCCTTCCCTTGAGGGATCCGTCCAGCAATAAGGCTGGGATCCGTGGGTCTGGTGATTCAGGCAACACAAAATTTTCCTTTTGGAAACATTTTTGCCTAGTGTGTGCCTATATGCAAACTATTTGGAGTTGCGGTTATCTCGACTCCTAAGAAGAAAAGAAAAATAAACTAGAAGTGGAAAAAACATACTATTATGTGAGATAACCCGAGTGCTCCTAATTCATTGTTGCTTAAATGAATGTACCCGAAAATACATATTAGTTATGTATCTCCTTTAGCATTCAAAAGACATGAGATGCAATGAAAACGGGTTTTTACTTTGTATTAATAATGAAAAAGTGATTTGTCCTAGACGTGAGAAATTGCTTTTGTGAAATTGATACGGGAAAAGGTATCATTTTTTAGAAAGCGTTTCAAAAAGAGGTTTCCATTTGCGAATAAAAATCGTTTTATCCTTGAAAAGAAGATGTGTATGTAATTATGTGTTTGCAACTTGTACTTATTTTTGAAAGAAACTAAGAGAAACTATGAGTTATAAGTAAAAGAAAACTTATCTTGGCTTTTGAAAATTCCCGTATTTTTTGTGAGTTGTGCGTGAAATAGAGATCCTAGACTCAGAAAGAAGAAGGCTAGTGTTTACATACCTTGTAGAGTCAAAAAATAAATTACGACGTTTGTTCCATGAGACCAAGACCAAGACGAAGTAGGTTGAATTGTTCCCGCTTCAACGGTTTGGTGAGGACGTCGGCTATGTTGTGTTCGGACGCTACCTTCTCAATAGAGATGTTCCCCTTTTGAACATTGTCTCTTAAGAAGTGATGACGAATCGCTATATGCTTTGTGCGAGAATGTAATACCAGATTCTTGCTTAAATCTATGGCACCCTTGTTGTCACATAGAATGGCTATGTCACTTAGATGAATGTCGTAGTCAACTAACGCTTGTTTCATCCATAGTGCTTGTTGGCATGCTTTCCCGGTGGAGACGTATTCGGCTTCGGTTGTTGATATTGCTAATTCCGTTTGTTTCTTTGAAAACCAAGATGTTAAACAACATCCCATAAAAGTACATACCCCACTTGTACTTTTTCGGTCAACATAATCACATGCATGGTCAGAATATGCATATACAATTGTTTCTACTCCCGTGCCCTTAGGATACCATAATCCTAATTGTGTTGTACCCTTAATATATCTAAATATTCTTTTTACGGCTTCTAGGTGTGATGTTTTAGGGTCTTCTTGAAACCTAGCACATAAACAAACACTAAACATGATATCCGGCCTACTAGCCGTGAGGTAGAGAAGAGTACCTATCATGCCACGATATTTAGTATTATCGACGGATTCTCCGTCTTTATCTTTTGTGAGTTTGGTGTCGGATGACATTGGTGTCCTAAATGGTTTTGACTCTTCTAGACCGAATTTATTTAACATCTCTTTTATGTATTTAGATTGATTAAAGAAGATACCATCTTCTACTTGTTTGATTTGTAGACCAAGAAAGAAACTAAGTTCTCCCATCATACTCATCTCGAACTCGTCATGCATGATTTTAGAGAAATCATCACACATGTCTTGACAAGTGCATCCAAATATAATATCATCTACATATATTTGAACTATGATTATATGTGACTCTCTTTTCTTAGTAAAAAGTGTGTTGTCAACTAACCCCATGGTATAGTTGTATTTAATTAAAAATGACTTGAGTCTATCATACCAAGCTTTTGGAGCTTGTTTAAGACCGTAAAGGGCTTTCTTTAACTTATACAAATGTTTAAGCTTTTCAAAATCGATGAAGCCCAGAGGTTGAGCTACATATACTTCTTCATTAATGAAACCATTTAGAAAAGCACTTTTGACATCCATTTGATAAAGCTTTAGATCATTAGCACAAGCATACGCAAGAAGTATTCTTATATACTCTAATCTAGCCATGGGGGCATAGGTCTCATCAAAGTCTATTCCTTCTTGTTGGTTATACCCTTGGGCAATAAGTCTAGCCTTGTTTCTAGACACTACTCCGTTTGCATCTAATTTGTTTTTATAACCCCATTTGGTTCCTATTATGGTTTGATTACTAGGTGGAGGGACAAGTGTCCAAACATCATTAGAAACAAATTGATTTAATTCTTGTTGCATAGCCATTACCCAACTTTCATCTTTTATGGCTTCTTGTGTATTCTTAGGTTCCATGGTTGAAACAAAACAAACTAAGCTACTTTGGTTTTGAACTTGAGACCTTAATGTTCTTTCGTTTAGCTTTCCTATGACCTTATCTACAGGGTGATCTTTGGACTCTTTAATGTTTATGACTTCATCATTTAAAGGTTCTTCTTCTTCATTTTTCTTTTTCTTTATTACTATAACTTCACTTTCTACAATCTCGTCATCGACAAGAGGTGGAGAGGGTTTGGGTAGACTTTCATCAAATTTTACATTTAATGACTCTTCTACCTTCATTGTTTCTTTGTTTAATATGACGTAAGCTTTGCTATTTGGAGAGTAACCTAGAAAGATACCTTCGGTTGATTTAGGATCAAATTTTGTAAGGTAATCTTTAGTGTTAAGAATAAAACATTTGCTACCAAAGACTCTAAAGTGATCTAACATAGGCTTTTTGCCTCGGAGTAACTGGTATGGAGTTTTACCTAAGATTGGTCTAATTAAGACTCGATTGAGTATGTAAGTTTAAGTATCAACGGCATTGCACCAAAACTTTTGAGGTATGGATTGCTCATTAATCATGGTGCGACTCATTTCTTTTAGGGTTCTATTCTTTCTTTCACCTACCCCATTCGATTGTGGAGTGCACGGAGCCGAGAAGTTGTGAGTAATACCATTAGCGTCACAAAAAGCTCCAAATTGCACTTCATTATCGAATTCCCTACCATGATCCGTTCTAATAGACACTATAGGACTTCCTAGTTGTCTTTGAATTTTCTTGCTTAATAATTCAAAATAATTAAACGTTTCCGTTTTGTTCTTTAAGAATTTTGTCCATGTGTACCTAGAGTAATCATCCACTATGACCAAAGTGTAGTAGTTGCCTCCATAACTTTGGATAGCGGATGGACCAAATAAATCCATATGTAGTAATTCTAGACACTTAGTTGTAGACACCATGTTTTTAGCTTTATGACAAGAATGAACTTGTTTTCCTACATTACACGCATCACAAAAGTGATGTTCATATTTTAACTTAGGTAGATCTCTTACTAGATCTTTGGATGATAGCGATTGAAGAAGTCGCATATTGGCATGACCCAATCTTCGATGCCATAAGGTCGAAGTATCATCCATAGAGGTAAGACAAAGTTTGTATTTAGGTTCATTACCAATTTTAATGACATAGACTCCATGTTTCCTAATTCATCTTCCTATGGTTATGCCATTTTTTAATATCTTACTACCGGTTTCGGTAAAAAGTACATTGCACTTTTTATCACATATTTGTCCTATACTTAAGAGGTTAAAGTTTAGGTTTTCTACGTGACACACATCGTTAATGGTTAGAGATTTGTTAGAAATCGTACCTTTACCGATGATTTTACTTTCGCTATTTCTAAACACCACATTACCTCCATTGAAGGATTCATATGTGGAGAATAGATCTTTATTGCCGGTCATGTGCCTCGTGCACCCGCTATCCTTGACCCATTCATCCGGGTCTAGGTCGACCTTTAAGCACACCTAAGAAAACAATTAACTCAAAAGTTTGGTCCCCATTTGTTCATGGGTCCATTAGTGTTAAACATTTCATTCATGTTAGACATGTATGGATAAGGTGAGTATGCATTCCATGGAGCAAAGTTTTGAAAAGGAAAAATATTTTGCATACTTGGGTTCCATCCCATTTTATGGTTACTTCTCGGGTAAACACTATTAGGTCTCTTAGATGGATTAGGTTTTGAAAAAGATGGAGCTTTGTTTCTTGCAAAAATAGGATTATATTTTGGAGGTGGTTGTCTAGTGGTGAAATGAGTTGGTTTCTTCTTATTAACGATAACAAAATCAGTTCTAGATGAAGAAGCTACGTTATTACCACTGTTTGCTACAGCAGACCCACGGATCCTTGGCTGAACACTAGCCGGTTCCCTTTTTATGGGATCCGTGGGATCCGCCACAACAGTGGCTGGTTTTTCTAGTGCCTTAACAAATTGTGTTTCTTTGTTTTCACTAGTTGATAGATCAAGTTGTTGAATACCTAAACCTTTTTGGTTATTTCCGGTTTTAACACTATCTAATATCATATCTAAAGTATTCGTACTCATTCTAGCAATTTTAGAATCTAGTTGATCAACTAGTGTTTGAAGTTGAATGCAAAGTTCACATTCACCACTTGCTATTTTACCCTTTTCTAGACGTTTCAATTTTGCTTTTAATTCTATGACTTCTTTATCTAAACGTTGGTTTTGACTTTTTAAAAGCTTGTTTTTGTTAATTTGTTTTAAGCTAATATTGCAAAGTTTGTCATATTCATTATGCAATGAGTCGTCATCTAGTGATGAGCTACTATAGTATTCGTGACATATCTCGTCATTTGCCATGAGACAAATTTCTTCGTCCTCCTCGTCGCTCATTCCCCACGTGCCGCTAACGAACGCCTTTTAATCATCCCGTTTGGGACACTTACTAATAAAGTGGTTTGGGTCCCCACATTTAAAGCAAGCACGATCATCCCTTGGCTTCTCGTCCTCTTTACTTTTCCGGAATCCTTTCTTGTCGTCATACGGTTGTTTGACGTATCTTCCCTTCCTTCTAAAGAACTTTTTAAAGTCCCTTACCGCCATAGCATACTCCTCGTCGTCACTATCCGAAGAGGAGTTCTCTTCATTGCTTGAAGCCTTTTTGGCTTTAAGGGCAAGAGATTTGTGTTTCTCTTTCACCTTTGAGGCTTCGGAGTCTTTAGCAAGGACAAGCTCGTAGACTTTGAAGTTGCCTATGAGTTCATCAAGGGTGAGGATTGTCAAATCTTTTGACGCTTCAATCGCCGTCACCTTGGATCTCCACTTGGATGGAAGTGCCCTTAGATATCTCCTAACATGGTTACGGCTAGAGAAAGATTCATCAAGTGCTTGTAAAGATGTAATAATAGTATTAAAATTAGCAAATGAATGATCTATAGTTTCCTCATCCGATATTAAAAATTGTTCATATTGTTGAACAAATAAATCAATTTTATTATTTTTAACTTGTTGATTACCTTGATGAATTACAACTAAAGAATTCCAAATTTCTTTAGAGGTTTTAAGCATAGAAATTCTTTCGAATTCCTTTTTGGGTAAAGCATTATACAAAACCATTTTAGCTTCACTATTTTTAGAAAGTTTTTTCTTCATTTCATCGTTTAGTTTATCATGAGGTATGTTAACTAAATTCCCTTTATCATCTTTTGAGGTAGCCTCAAAATCGCCTTCAACAATGATGTACCAAAGATCAATATCTTTAGACTTCACATACGTTTAGAATATATTTTTCCAATATATAAAACCATTAATTTCAAGTAGTGGTGGTCGTTGCATAGATTTCCCTTCCTTGTGATTTTCAGAACCCATAGTGATCGAAAAGTTTTTAAAATACGGTTTACTTTAAAACTTTTATAAACTTAGCTCTTGATGCCAATTGTGGAAAACTAGAAGGGGGGTTGAATAGTTTTGCCGATTTTAAGTTAGTTTCAAAAACTTTAGATTCGATATTATGTGAAATAGTATGGATGTCGAGAAAGTATAGATCTAATGATAAAGCAAGTAAATAAAGTAAAGCAAGGGATAGAAATGACACAACCGATTTATAGTGGTTCGGCTACAAGGACACCTTCCTTGCCCTACTCCACTCCCCGAGTCACCTACTCGAGAGTTCAAGCACTATGTCAACAAACTCCTTAAACTTGGCGGAGAAGCCTTCATAACGTTGCTTACACCTTTTTCCGGTACAAAGCTAAATACCGAGTCCGTAACACGGTGGACCAAACCAGCACGACTATTACACAACAAATATGTGAAATATCAAATACAAGATCTTCGCTACAGAAATCTTGCGGAGGAATAGATCAATCAAGGACCCCTTGCTTGGATGACTTGTAGAATGCTCGTGATCTCGCCTTAGAGAAGGGCCTATATGAGAATCACTAAAGAAAGAAAGAAAGAAGTACTCTCTAGATCAAGTGATCTTTTGTTAGAAAAGAATGAGAGTATATGAGAGAATTAGTAAGAAGAGGGGTGAGTTAGAATGAAGAAATGGCTCTCTATTTATAGGCAAAATCTGCCACTGTTCCCCGGATACCACGGATCCCTCCCACAAGGGATCCGTCTAGTGTAATACTAGGGATCCGTGGGACGCTCCTCTTTGCCCATGGGTTTTTTGGTTATGGGTCATGCGTCATGGGTTATGGGTTGGTCCATGTGTATTCTTTTAGATTTAATGTATCTAATGAGTACAATGTATCTAGTCAAGTGGGTATGGGTCAATACCATGGGTTATGGATATGATCCATGGGTTGTGATTTTTACCCATCCTAATAAACTATTACAACAAATGATTTATTACAACATTTTGTATTTAAATGGCTATATGTAAATGCTTTACAAAAATAACATGTATCCTTATAATTGTACTTAAGATAACATTATATTTTTTATCAACAAAACACAAAGAGATCGCAAAATATTAATAAACGTTTTTACGGTTTATTTGTATTAACAAAGTTGTTGATAAGCTTCAATGTTGCTTTCCTTTAGCATGGCATTCTGTAGCCTAAACATGTGCAATTCTCTCTCTTCAGACTCAGAACACGAAGATCTTACATCCTCATTGATTGATTCAATCATCTTTAACCGTTCAGTGTAGCATACATTATCATTGTTGTCGACAGCATCATACAATTTAAGTACTTCTGAAATCACTAAATCGGGAGTGTAAGACATGATGTTGCTGTGTACACGGGATTTTACAAGTCTGTGATTTAAACCGAGAAATAGAATCTTTCGCGGGATTTTACTAAAATCAAGACCAAACCGTAAGAGAGTGAGAAGTAGGATGTAGTACAGGAACTAGAAGATGTAAAGGAACTAGAAGATGATAGTAAAGGAACTAGAAGATGATAAGGAAGTAAAGATGAATTTGGTGTTATGGTTTGTGATATTCCCTAATTCTTTATATATACTCCCTGTTCCACAGATCGAACTGGAGACAAATCAGGGTTTTGTATGTTAGGTTTAGAGACAAATCGCAGGAATTGACAAATCTCAGTCCTTGACAAAACGCACTGACAAACCGCTCTGACAATCCTCTTTTTGACAAATCGCTTCAGACAAATCGCACTGGAGACAAATCGCACTAGAGACAAATCGCACTGGAGACAAATCGCACTGATGACAAATCGCACTGGTGACAAATCGCACTGGTGACAAATCGCACTGATGTCAAATTGCTTAAAAGACAAATCGCATAACAGTCAAATCGCATAAATAGACAAATCGCATAGTACACAAGTACACCCACTACTTCCACTACTTTGTCCTTTCTTTTCGTTTTATCTCAATAGACAAATCGCATACTAGACAAATCGCTTCACAAAAATGAAAAATCTCATATGAAATGTGACAAATCGTAGTGTATTATGTATCACACATCAATGACAAATCGCATAGAAGTAGATGTGGAACCCGAAGTGTTAGAGGGTTCCGAAGCAGTTATAGTAGAATACACACATCAATGACTTTAGGCATCCATTTAAATCCTAGTGTATTATGTATCCATTTCTGCCATCTCCAACTAGTCTTAGCTTTAGTCTTAGTGAATGCACTAGGTGGTACTACATTCCTTGGGGGTGATACTGGAACTACACGGACATCAATGCGTTTCTTAGAATCTAAGAAGGGCGGTTTACCAAGCACATACTTAGAAGCATTAGTGGGCCTAGAGGTATTCCGATTCTTAGGATTTCTTAAACGAGACAAGATAGCTCTAGCAACACATTTGTCATGACAATCAGAAAGCATACTTTTACGACAAATAACACAAGAAGCATCAGACTGAATAGCAAAAGTACTTAAAGGTTTAGCATTCGTTACAACACTTTTTCCATTAC
Source organism: Chrysanthemum seticuspe (assembly GCA_019973895.1). Lineage (NCBI taxonomy): Eukaryota > Viridiplantae > Streptophyta > Magnoliopsida > Asterales > Asteraceae > Chrysanthemum > Chrysanthemum seticuspe. Next base: position 155,565,020 of record BPTQ01000009.1, read on the forward strand.
ATTTGTCAGACGCAATATCTAAAGTGGATGCAACTTGATTCTTGTTGGGATATGAAAGTGCTGAAGATTGACAGAGTGTTACAGAAAGATAAAGTACTGTAAACTATAAAGTACTGGAAATGTCAAAGAGTCAAAGTACTGCTAAATGATAAAGTCAAAGTACTGCATACGAAGTCAAAGTACTGCAAGATCAAAGAACTGTATTATTCGTTTATAGAAAGTCTTGTAATTCTAGAATATTCTATGTTAGATTACTTGACGTACAAGGATACAAATTGTAAACCGACTAGGGTATCCTTGAGCCTATAAAAGGACCCCTAGATTGGCATAATACGTACGTGATTTTATTAGAGTTTTAGAGAAAAGTTCGATATTATTAGAGTTGTTAAAGATCTGCATAATAAGCAGAGTTAGAGTTATTAATAAAATTGTTTATAGTTAAAGTTATTCTTCTTAGCTTTGTTAAGTAAATTTCGCATACTTAATAGAGTTTGCTCAGTGTTTCTCTGTTAATAACTTAGGATTTATCCAAGGTTATTAAACCTTAACAAGCTATTTAAGTTAGTTTGGTTAGAGTACATCGATCCAACAAGTGGTATCATAGAATTCTCTTACAGTACTTTGGACAGTACTTTTGACCAAAGTACTGCTGCACCAATTGACAGTACTTTAGATGATTTGGATGATCCTACCATGCCTGGATTAGAGGAAACTGATGATGAGTTTGCAGATGAAGGTATTTTCTCAAATTTCAATGAAGATACTGATTTAACTAACTTGGATGATGCATATGGAGTTCCACAGTCTCCAATCTTAAGGATTCATAAGAATCATCCTACTGATCAAATCATTGGTCCTTCTACTTCTGGAGTGATGACAAGACACAAAGCTAAGAGTTTTACTAAACCTCATAATGCTTTACTTAGCTTTGTCTACAAACAGAACAGGCTGAATCATAAGGACCATCAAACATGTCTTTTTACTTGCTTTATTTCTCAAGAGGAACCCAAGAATATTGCTCAAGCATTGACAAAAGAAAGTTGGGTTGAAGCTATGCAAGAAGAACTGCTACAATTCAAACTTCAAGAAGTTTGGGTATTATGTGATCTTCCAGATGGGAAGAAAGTTATTGGAACCAGATGGGTTTTCAGAGTCAAGAGAGATGAAAGAGGTAATGTCATCAAGAACAAGGCTAGGTTAGTAGCTCAGGGCTATAGACAAGAAGAAGGAGTAGATTATGATGAAGTATTTGCTCCTGTAGCAAGAATTGAAGCTATTAGAATATTTCTTGCTTTTGCTTCATATATGGGATTTCAGGTTTACCAGATGGATGTCAAGAGTGCCTTTTTATATGGTACTATTACAGAGGAAGTGTATGTCAAACAACCTCTTGGTTTTGAAGATCCTAAACATCCTAAAAAATTCTACAAGGTGGTTAAGGCTCTTTATGGCCTTCATCAGGCACCTAGAGCTTGGTATGAGAGGCTCTCCACATTCTTATTACAACATGGTTACAGGAGAGGAGCTATTGACAAGACTTTGTTTATTAAAAGAGACAAGAAGGATATCATGTTAGTTCAAGTCTATGTTGATGATATCATCTTTGGAGCTACCAAACAGTCTATGGTTAAGGAGTTTGAGCAGCTGATGCAGAAAGAATTTCAGATGAGTTCCATGGGTGAGTTAAATTTCTTTTTGGGACTTCAAGTTAAGCAGTCAAAGGAAGGCATTTTCATAAGTCAAGACAAGTATGTATCTGACATACTTAAGAAGTTTAATTTTGATGACATGAAGTCTGTCACTACACCTATTAAATCAATTAACTAATTGGTCAAGGATGAAGATGGACACCCAGTTGAAGTCAAGTTATATAGATCAATGATTGGCTGTCTTATGTATCTTACTGCATCTAGGCCTGATATCATGTTTGCAGTTTGTTTATGTGCAAGATATCAAGTCTCACCAAAGATTTCTCATATGAATACAGTCAAGAGAATTTTATGTTATTTGAAACAACAACCTAAGTTAGGGTTGTGATTATGCAGGTGATAATTATGACAGAAGATCAACAACAGGTGGATGCCAATATCTTGGAAGAAGATTAGTTTCATGGCAGTGTAAAAAGCAAACAATTGCAGCAACATCATCTACTGAAGCTGAATATGTAGCTGCTGCAAGTTGTTGTGGACAAGTTCTGTGGATGCAGAATCAACTCTTGGATTATGGGTTCAACTTTAAGAATACTCCTATCAATATTGATAATGAGAGTACTATCTGTATTGTGAAGAATCCAGTCTACCATTCCAAGACCAAGCACATTCAGATTAGGCATCACTTTATCAGAGATTGCTATGAGCACAGGCTCATTAATGTGGTCAAGGTTCACACGGATGATAACGTAGCTGACTTACTCACCAAAGGCTTTGATGTTTCAAGATTTAATCACTTGGTGGTAAGCATTGGCATGATTAACTACTGAGCTACATTTAAGGGGAGGACTATTTAGTATTAGTATAGTCCTGTGCATTGTTTGAGGGGAGGATATTTTTGTATACTTAGCTTATACAGAGGAATTTGGAAAAGTACTGTTTTTTATGAAATTACTGCTGGGAAAGTACTGCTTGGGAAAGTACTGCACACGTGGAAAGTACTGTTTGTCTTATTAAAGTACTGTTCCAACAGTAATATTGAGGGGTAATTCTACTAACGGTAACTTTGTTATTATGGGCTGTGATTTTTCAAATCTCACCTATAAATAACTACTCTCCGATTTTCCCTCTCATCCTGATATTCTCATATCTTTTCCATATTTCTCTCACCATCTCTTTATTATTCGATTCTATCTCTAATTGTGCTTACATACTCAACCATGGCGAATCGTCCTACTGTTTCAAAGCACAATATGGTGGCGAATTTAGACAAGACTGACGATAATGAGGCTTTTCATGATATTATTGATTATCTCACTGGGTCGCTAATTAGTTATGCTCTTTTAGTGGAGCCGGATATCATTGAACCATGGATTCAAGAATTTTGGGCTACTGCCAGGGATAATATGGAGAATGATGAATTTTATATTAGGGCTACAGTTGTTGGAAGAACTGTGAAGATTACTGAAGCATCTATTCGAGAAGACTTATTGTTTAATGATGAAGAAGGGGCTATTCGTTTTGCTAAGGAGTTGATTTGGGAAACTTTTGGGCACCTTGGTTATGAAGGGTCTTTAACAGAACAAACTTTCAGGAAACAACTATTTTGTCCTCAATGGAAGTTTTTAGTGCATGTTTTGCTTCATTGTATTAGTGCTAAAAGTACTTCATGGGAGCAATTTGGATCTAACATTGCATCTGCTATGGTGGGATTGGCTACAGATCGTGTTTTCAATTTTTCAAGGCTAATTCTAGATGGCATGCTTTCCCACATCACTCATGGATCAAAATGGTTGATGTATCCCAGGTTTATTCAAGTTTTTCTGAACAAACAACTTACTGATGTACCAAAGCCTACAGACTTATTACCTGTTATTGTACAACAAGCAAAAAATTTTACCTTTATGGCAAGAAGAAGTGATCTATTCAGAGGTCCAGATACGCCTTTAACTACTTCTATGATGGAAGTTGTTCAAGCTGTTAGAGCTGATGCTGAAGATGATGAGGCAAGTGAAGGTACTGCACCTGCAAGTACTGCATCTGCAAGTACTGGTTCTCAAAGTGCTGCATCTCCAGAAGGTGTTGCATCTTAAGAGGAGACTGTAACTCAAGGTACTGCTTCCCCAAGTATTGAAGTTCAATAAGACGTTGCAGGTTCACCTTCTCCATCTCCACAACAATCTGTTCATGATTCTCAACCAGAGGAACATTCACCTATTCAAGGAGATGCTTCTCATACTATCTCACCTGAACGATTAACATTGGATAATTATGTTTTGACAAGGGAGTTGGTCAAGTTGAATAAGACTACTGAGGCTCAAGTAAAACAGATTAAGAGGTTGATGCTCAAGTATAAAAGTTTAAAGAATTTAGTTACGCCTTTTATCAAACGTTATCGCTTATGGGTTAAGGAAGAACACAAGCGCCGAAGGCAATTTAAGAAGAAAAACAAAGGCAAAAAGGTTCCTAAACCATCTTCTGTCCAATTGGGGAGGAATTTAGAAGAAAAGAATTTGAAAGAAGATGTTAAGGAGAAAGAACCTCAAGGTACTGAAGAGCATGTTGTCATTGAAAGTACTGAAGAAGAAAGATCTGAAGATCAAGGTACTGAACATCAAAGTACCGCTTTCACTGGAACTCACAGACAAGAATTAGTTACACCAAGAGTATTAGACTTTGAAGAGGAAGCTGGTCCTTCAACTATTCCACATGAAGAACAAGCTGGTCCCTCAACAACTGCTATACCAGAGGAAGCTAATACACCTCACAGAATACATACTGCTAGTGATGATGAATTTATTGCAACTATTTTGCATGATTTATCAAAGCTAAGGGCTGTTACTATTCTAGGAGTGCAAGAAGAGGAACAATCAAGAGTTTCTCAACCTGCTATTGATCCTAAGGATAAAGGAAAAGGTGTTTTGGTAGAAGTAAAGAAGAAGAAACCAACTTTAGCACAGTTAAGAGCTGCTCAAGATGCTTTGAATGAACTAGCATCTAGACAAGTTCAAGAAGAATTAAATGCTAAAGATAGAGAAGATAAGGAAGCTGAAGAAGCTTAGAATAGAGAAGCAGCTAAGAAGTTGGATAAGGAATTGAATGCTGAAGCAAGTGAACTATTAGAGTCACCTGTTCCTGTTTCTTTTATGCCTAGAAAACCAAATCTTACTAAAGAAAGGAATGCAATGATGGCTTATTTGAAAAGTCGAGGATATAAAGGATTGCAGAACCTGAAGCATGTTGATATGAAAAGATTATATGATGCTGAGACAGAAGCTTATAAGAAGGATGTTGCAAGTATCAAAGATTATAAAGATGAAGCTACTTGGACTGAAGCAGAAAGAAAGAAAAGTTTGAAAATAAAAAGGAAAACTGAAGTTGAAGATAAACAGTTTTCAAAGAAAGAAAAAGTTGAGTTAAGATCTGAAACTAAGGATGAATTAAGAAATTATCTCAGAATAGTAGATTTTGAATATTCCAGAGAAGATGCTGACATGAAGATGAACAGATCTCAGATTACTACTTTTGAAATTGTGGAATCTAAAGAAGGAAGCTATATGATGTTTCATAGAGAAGATGAAAGCTTCAGAGTGTTCAACAGACTATGGGATTTATTGCATATCATAGATAGAGTGGATCTATTCTATTTATATCATGTGGTGAAAGAATATTTTGAACATCATCCATCAGAAGGAATTGGTTTGGTTTTACTTGGAGATCTTACAACTGCATGGGAAACTGATGAACAGAGTAGTGATGAAATTTGGAAGAAACAAGAGAGCTGGGAAATTGTTTGTTGGAGATTTTTTGAAGAATCTGGAGTTCATGTTCTAGAACTGGAAAATGGTACAATGATTCATATGTTTGCTGATAGAAGATATCCTCTTTCAGTCGATCTTATGAAGAGGACGCTAGAGCATGGAATGGAGGTTGAAGAGGACAATGAAATTGCTTGTATGGTCATCAATTTGTTTATCAACTGGACTACTATTGCAAAAGATAATGAATAACTCGTATGAGACTTACTTGAATAAATTATTTTTTGATAAATCAGTACTTTATTCAAAGTACTGCTGATCAATCAGTACTTTAATCAAAGTACTGCTTGCAGCTTTTAACCAGTTAAGTGATTTTTGAAGAAAACTTTTGTTAAGTAATAAATATCTTGAAACAAAGGTTGAATAAATGGTTTTTGAGATGATAATATAAATAGGTTATCAATCCACCATGGTTACAAAAGGATTGATTAATCCATGAGCAAACGGCTCTGGTAAAGATATATCAAATCCGTTTTTAGTTGACAACTTGCTAATAAGTTGGATGGTAATCAACTCACCATATCAGTAATGTGAAGAGTTGGCTAGCCCACAAGAAAATGGCTTGTGGTAAAGGCTGTGGAAAAACCATTATATGGTAATTAGTTCACCATGATCAAAGAACTAACTAGTCCAGAAGGGTACAGCTTTTGGTAAAGATAAATCAAATCTGTTGATAGCTGATGATTTGCTAAAAATCATATGGTTATCAGTGTACCATGGTCTTTCACACCAAAACATTTGGCTACTCCAGAGTTAATGGCTTTGGTAAAGAGATCTAAATCCATTAAATTTTTAATGATTCACCTCTCACAGGAGTTAACACACCTGGAAGTGATGAGAATAGTTTGCAACTTAAACCGAATTAATATACAAATTGTCATATGTTGCTGTGTTGCTGAAAAGATGGAGCTTGCTGGATGATGCTGTAAAAGAATATTTCTAAAAGATACTTTGACTATGCACAGAAACTACAAAGATACAATCCAAAGACAAAGACATAATCTGTTTTCAAAGATGAAGCTGATAAAGATAAATTTACAAAGGAACTTGAAGTCAAACAAGTAGAATTCAAGTTAGGGGAGGATTGTTGGGATATGAAAGTGCGAAGATTCACAGAGTGTTACATAAAGATAAAATACTGTAAACTATAAAGTACTGGAAATGTCAAAGAGTCAAAGTACTGCTAAATGATAAAGTCAAAGTACTGTATACGAAGTCAAAGTACTGCAAGATCAAAGAACTGTATTATTCGTTTATAGAAAGTCTTGTAATTCTAGAATATTCTATGTTAGATTACTTGACGTACAAGGATACAAATTGTAAACCGACTAGGGTATCCTTGAGCCTATAAAAGGACCCCTAGATTGGCATAATACGTACGTGATTTTATTAGAGTTTTAGAGAGAAGTTCGATATTATTAGAGTTGTTAAAGATCTGCATAATAAGCAGAGTTAGAGTTATTAATAAAATCGTTTATAGTTAAAGTTATTCTTCTTAACTTTGTTAAATAAATTCCGCATACTTAATAGAGTTTGCTCAGTGTTTCTCTGTTAATAACTTAGGATTTATCCAAGGTTATTAAACCTTAACAAGCTATTTAAGTTAGTTTGGTTAGAGTACATCGATCCAACAATTCTTATTCAAAGTCCTAGGGTGTTCTTCTACTTCAGCATTCTTTATTGATCTTTTCTTAGGTCGCAACTTCCTATTCTTCCTTGTATTGCTCCTAGGCTGTGAAGTGCGGACGTTTGGAAAAGAGGCAACTATTCCTGTTTCAATAGAGGGAAGCATATTAGTATCTTGTGTTTTGTCAGTAGGCAATCTGGGTTCACGTTTGCTAAGTGTTACAAGTGCAATTTTCTTAATGATGCTAGGCTGAACTTGTTCATACTTTCCTAACATTTCCCTTAACGTAATGATAGTGTGCACCAAATCTTGATTTTCAGAACGAAGATTTCCAGAAAAATTCATGACTTCTTTAGTGTGTGCAAGATAATGATCAAGTTTGTTTGATGCTTCATTTCGAGTCTGTTTGAGTAAATCAAATATGACACCATATTCTTTTTTAACTTTTGCAAGTTCTTGTTCATATTTTGAGATTTGACATTTCAAAGACACGTTTTGATCATCCAGTTGCTCAATTTTAGGATTAAACGTTTTTTATTTCAACTGGTGGATTTTGTTTTGCAAAGCAAGTTCACAATTTTGACAATCTTTTTGACACCATTGAAGACGACGTTTTGAATTTGAAAGTTCATTTAACAATCGTTCATTTTCAACTTTTAAAGATTTGATCTGATGCACATTATCAGTATTCTCAACAGTATCAACAGAATCAGCAGAGATATGATCAGATGCATATGCAACAGATTGTAATAAAACAAGATTATTGATATCAGCACATATAACATCTTCCAAGAGTCGATCAACATCTTTTCTCAACAATTTCTTTTTACGTTTAGTATTTGAAATCGATGTTTCTGTTTTCTCGAAAACTGTTTTCATGAGACCGAGTTCCTTGTGAAAATTCCTTTCCCAATATAGTGCACAAGTTTTCAAATTTTTGACATGGGGTAAAAGTCTTTTCTGAAGAATGTCTCTTTGTTCTCGCGCCATTGGCGATTGAAAATGTTCAACTTTTATTTCAGAATGAAATTCAATCTCACGTTCCAAAAAATTTAGGTCAGATAAGAAAGTGTCAAAGTATTTTATAACGCGACAACTTTCGGCTTTTGTTTTAACTTCACTAAGTGAAGGTAAAGGACCATTAATTTGTGCACCATTGTGTTTGGGACTAACTTCATAAACTGGTGTGATAACAAAAGGTTTGTTAGAAGTATCTTGTTGTGTGACAAAATTTACGGCTTTTGAATAGTTAAATGGTTTGTTATAAATGACATTTTCCATTTTTGACCGACTCTCGTCATCAGCATCTAATTCCTCCATGCGATTATATTCAACAACAGTCATAATTGAATCATCAATTCTATGTTCTGCACTGTAAACTTCAGGATTCGGTTTGAATGCTCTGTTTGAAAACTTAGGGTTGTAATCAGCAAGAATTGGGCCATATCCATTTGGATTTGGTTTAAAAGTAAAATTTTGAATAGTTGTGATTGACTTACCATGTTTATAAACAACATTTCAAAACTCCTTGATTTTGTGTTGTAAGTCGACAATTTCTTCAAGATAGTTATCTATTCGTTTCGTGGAATGCTGTTTGTACTCAGAGAACTGTTTTGACAAGTTAACAACTCAGCCTTGGCTTTTTGAGTTTCCAAAGTAAGAGCGTTAAGTTGTTGTTTATGTTCATGTTTCAGTTGTTCTATTTGAGACAACAAAGCATTCTTGGAAGCGGCTAGATCACGTATCTGTCGTTCTAATGATTTTTCGTTTTGATGAGATTTAACAAAAGCGACTTCAAAACCTTCTTCACGTTTTTCTTGAGTTTTAAAAAAATTGATTTGTCGAATTAAGCATTCATTATCCCTAATTAACAGTGCATTTTTCTCTTTTAATTTCGTGCAAATTTCCAAACGAGAGTGTTGGTCTTTAATTAAGGTCAGGAGCTCAATTTCTCTATTAGACAGAAGCTCATCTTGTTCAACGTGAGTCTCATCATGATCATTATTTAGATCCTCAAATATAACTACGGAGTCAACTTGATTATCAATATTAACCAAAAGGTTATCTTGATCATCAAATATAACTACGGGATCTATTTGATAATCATCAGAATGAGATGTGGATGGCTCATGTTGAACACTCTGATCCTTGTCGGATGGAGAAATTGGCGGAGATATCAGATCAGTGATGAGTATATTTTGTTCCGGTACCTGAGACAAGCCATCAGTATCATACACTGGGCCTGTGTCACTCATGTGTAGAGCTTACATTTGTGCCATCAACATCACTGTTGCATTAACCTGCAAGTCCTCCATATCATCATCAGAATCTGCATCTGCCATAAAGCTCTGTTCCTTGTTGGTAAGAGTTCCACCAGCTTCATCCTTAAGAGCCAAGAGCAACGCCTCTTTGTGATAAGCACTGCCTCTTGTCCTCGGCTTAGGACATGCATTAGCCAGGTGACCCTTCTCATTCCAGTTATAACAACGAAGACCATTAACCCCATTCTGAGCATTCCCCTGTTCAACCACTTGACCCCTTTGTTGTTGCGGAGCACCCATGTTATTCCTTCCAATATCATTAAACCCTTTACCACCTCCCATCTGAAGACCATGACCACGGTTCTGAACTTCAACGCGTCCATTGTTTACAACAGCTTGATTCCTTGTGTTGGATGAGGAACGAATGCGATTGTTGGATTTGTTTGTATACCGACCGAAGGCTTTAGCAATCATAACAAATCCTTGTTGCAATTCATCGAAAGCAGCAGAGTCCTCATCAGCTTCACTATAAAGTGCTTGAGCATTGTTGTTGTTGTATGGAACCAATTGAGTTTGTTGAGGTTGTTGCTGTGACTGATCATATGGTGTGATGGTTGCAGTTGGTTGAGGAGCGGGTTGAGGAGATGATTGAGTAGGAAGACTAGTTTGAGCCCACAAAGCAAGTTGTTGATTATCAGGAATTGACTGTGAAGCCGGGAGTCCACGGATGGTCCTTTCTTTGTCAACTTCTTTTTGGTAAGGCTTCAAATAGTCGTACAACAATCCGTATGTAGCATGATGAAGATTCTTAGCTTGACGGAGAAAAATGACATACTTCTCCCATTCCGGACCAAGACTACATAGGAACTTAGTGTTGACAGCAATTCGTGGCATGATGATGTTGTGTTTGTCCAAATCGTTAATGATATCTGAAAAACGATGATGATATGACTCTAATGTCTCTCCTGGTTCAATCATGAAGTTTCCATAAGCCAAGTAGATTTTGGATTCCATGTCTTCCTGATTGAGTGTTGTGCCTTCCATAAGAAGATAAATGTGTTCCCACATTTCTTTTGCAGTCTTTTGAGCATCAACACTTCGAAGGATTGGATTTGGTAATCCTAAAAAGATGTATTGCATTGCTAGTTCATCGGCTTCAAAGTGTAAAAGTTCATCAGCAGTGAGGTCTGAGATAGTTGCAATGTTGGTGACAGCATCTCTTGGTGGATTGGCATCTGGATCTGCGGGTGTGACAACAGTAGGCATCTGAAATGGACCTTCCATAATGACCTTCTTTAAGAACTTTCCATGTGGCTTCTTTAGATCACAAAACCTAAAGAACCTTATCACCCATTGATCATAATTTCCGGGAGTGAGTATTGGAGGTCTATCAAGTGAGCCAGCTTCATGAATTGATTGTTGGCTACTTAAGGCTTCACACATCTTGCCAAACCATGTTGGTTCCTTCATAGTATTCCTGGATGGATGTTGATTGTAGAAGTTTGTGTAAGGTTGTACTTGAAGACTAGGTGGTGGTTGAACCATTTGTGGTGGTGGAATTGCTCCAAGTTGTGGAGTATGTTGTTGATTAAATTGTTGTTGATAAATTTGTTGCTGATGATTAAATAGTTGATGTTGTGGACTTAGATGTTGTTGTTGTTGTTGATGATAAGTGTAAGGAAAATAGCTAGAGTATGGTGGTTGTGACATGTTGAAAACTTGTGTTGTTAAACGGATCTTTGTAGTCGAATGAAACGTTGTTGATGAAGTATCCTTAGGCGTAGAAACCACGTAAAGGTAAAGTAACACTTATGCGTAAAAACACCAAAGTTACGCGTAACAGCAAAAGTTACGCGTAGGATTAGTTTACGCGTAAGTAATGAGAAAACACTAAAGTTAGGTGTAGAAACCTTAGGCGTAGGATTAATTTATGCGTAAGACAAAGCTTAGGCGTAAGAATAATCTTATGCGTAATGAGTTCTACGCATAAGTTTGAGCTTATGCGTAAGATTAGGGTTTTGCCCAAAAGATCTTTTACACTATCACAGTGTAAAGGATATCCAAAGTCGAAGTGTTTTCAGGCTTATCCAAGAAAGAAAACACTGAGTAAACCACGAAAACTGAAGATCAAACCAATGATGAGTTACGCGTAAGATTAGGGTTTTCTTACGCGTAAAAAATAGCCAAAACTGATTTCTGCCAACTGATGTTCCAAACCAGATTTTTGTGATGAAATAGCTTCAATATCACCAAAATAACACAAAAGTGTGAAACTTGATGATCCAAAACTTCTAAACACCTTATGCGTAGATCTACACCCACGTATAAAACCAAGCTTAAAAACAATGATTTACGCGTAAAGTTTGAAACTTTTTGCCAAAAACAGATATTTTAACACCTTAAAACGTTGAAAGTACAAGAATCTTGGATTGAAAAGTGTAAAAAATGAGTTTTTAAGCGTGACAAAGTATGAAACATTATTACGCGTAAGACCAAAACTTCAAAAACAAAATATGTTCACCCAAGTATTTGGCGAATGATACCACTATTAGGTCACCATATTAGTAACACAAGCATCGATATAAGAAAGAGATAAGAAGAGATCGAATGAACAACTACCAAACACTATGCGTATGAATGTTAGAAGGATTATGCATAAAAGTGAAAGAGTAAATTGAACAACCAACCCTCAAGTGAGGGTTATACAAGAGTATTTATAGGAGGGAACTAGGGCAACACTCCAAGTTCCCATCCTTTTACTTATTGGGCTTGGCCTAGGCTTATGGGCTTTCTATATAAGCCTAGCCTTGATTACTAACATAAAAGTCATATTAAGCTAACTATTACATATGAATCACTAACACTTGAAATATAGTTTAGGAGTGATTCCAACAATAAGCAAGATCACTCGTATTATTCATTAATAATATTGGAGCTTAAGTTTTGTGTTTAATCTATGTTTACTTACAATATATCATACAATCCGTCTTCTAAGTATTACTAAGTAAATTCCGCGTGCTTATTAATATTATACAAAATATCATTGACACAAGGTGTGTGTCTAGATCCATCAAGTGGTATCAGAGCGAAGGTTCTGATATTTTGTTTTAGATGATCCAAGGAATTAGCTTAACCTACTCACTAAATTCAATGGAGATGGAAAACAACCAGTCCAACTCTTCTACACCCAGGCTACCTAAGCTCAAACTTAATGAGTTTGAGATGTGGAGGATACTGATTGAGCAATACTTTCTCATTCAAGACTATGCTCTATGGGATATCATCTTAATTGGTGATTCTTTCAAGCCTGTTACTAGTACTCAGAAGGTTGGTGACACAGAAGTGGTGACTGTTTCTGTGCCTGAATCTAGTACTGAAAAGGCATTGAAAAATAATGATCTAAAGGCTAGAAGTTTGTTGCTGATGACTCTTCCTAGAGACCAGATCATAGCTTTCAGCAAGTTCAAGACTGCAAAAGAACTTTTTGAAGAGATTTGCTCAGTGTTTGGTGGTAATGATGCTACAAAGAAGACACAAAAGACATTGTTGAAGCAAAGTTATGAAAACTTCTCTACTTCAAGCAATGACTCACTTGATAGCATCTTCACCAAACTCCAAAAGATTGTCACACAACTGACTGTGTTTGGCATTGAGGTAGAAAAGGAAGACCTCAATTTGAAGTTTCTAAGAAGTTTGCCTTCAGAGTTTCAAACTAATGTTACAGTCTGGGAAAACAAAGCAAACATTGAAACAATGAAGCTCAATGATCTTTACAACAACTTTAAACTCATTGAACAAAGACTGAAGAAGGTAGGGAAACTTGGTACAAGCTCAAGCAGCTTGGCTTTGATGTCAACCTCTGTTGACAGTGATGATTCTGAAGATGACAATGATGATGATATTGCCACTGCTGGTTCTACAGTTTCCACTGGTAATGTTAGTGTTACCACTGCAGGTTCAAAGAAGAAGATTGCTAGTATTGGAGATCCTACCTTTTATGCTTTTATCTCCACTCAAGTTAATGGCTCTATATTAACTCATGAAGACATAGAGCAAATTGATGAAGATGTCTTGGAGGAGATGGATATAAAATGGCAAATAGCTCTTCTTAGCATGAGGGCTAGGAAATTCTACAAGAAGACTGGCAAGCCTATTCACATCAATGGTGGTGAAACTGCAGGCTCTGATAAGAAGAAAGTTGAGTGTTTTAACTGCCACAAGTTGGGACACTTTGCTAGAGAATGTAGAAGACCAAAGACCAAGGACAACAGGTCTACTTGGTACAAGCAAAAGAAGGAACCAACTGTGGAAGAACCAAAGGCAATGTTGGCTATTGATGGTGTGAGATATGATTGGAGTTTCATGGTTGATGCACAAGAGGAAGAACCTTCAGATGTTGCTCTTGTGACTACTGAATTTGCTCTCATGGCTTTCTCTGACTCTGAGGTACAAAACTTTGAAAGTTGTTCTAAAAGATGTAGGGCTGCTAGAGAAGTTGAAAGGCTTAATGATCTATATTCTAATGAAAGACAAGAGTTGTATACTGCTAATTATATTGTGTCAAATCTTAGGAGAGCTATAGCAATATTAGAAAAACAAATAGATCACTATAGAGAAAATGAGTCAAAATATAATGATGATATGATTTTTCTTAGAAGAGAAATAGATCATAAAACAGTTATGAATGAGGCATACCAAAAAGAGCTTGAAAAACTTAAAAAGATAAATGAAAATGTCAATTTAACTGTAGACACCTGTTATTATCAGTCTAAGTCAATTGATAAAATCTGGAATGCTCAAATTCATAGTAAAGTTAAGTCTGGTATGGGTTATAATATAGTGCCTCCACCACTAAGAGGTATTCCATCACCTCCAGGTATAGATTTAGCTCATACATGCTTAGAAGAGTTTCAGGATCTTGAACGTGAATATGGTCCTTTAAAGGACACAACTGTGAAATGTAAGGAAGATGTTAAGAAGGATAATGATGTTTTTGAAAGTTCTAGTGACTCATCAGTTGTTGATGAGAATGTTAAAAAGAATGAAGAGACTTCTATCCCAAAAGTTGTTAATACTGTTACAGAGAAACCTAGGATACAAGCTAATAAATCTAGATCAACTGTAAGGTATACTGAGATGTATAGGAACAAGCCTACAGCTCCTAGGGGTAACCAGAGGAGTTGGAATCATGTTAAATCTCAACAACTAGATAGTGATTTTGTGATGAACAATAAGGTATGCTATATCCGTGGTAGTTTTGACCATTTACATGCTTATTGTGACTATCATGTTGGGAGAAGGGAAGTCCATGGGAATAAAAGGGTGGAGACTAACAGGTTTTAAAATAATGTACACCCTAAACCACATAGCAACATGGTCCCAAGAGCAGTCCTATTAAGAGGTGTTCTTAAAACTTTTGCCACTACAAAAACAGTTAACACTGCTCATCCTAAGTCACCTGTTAAAAGTGCAAAGTACAAAACAACTTTTGCAAAATCTGCACAAACATGGAAAGGAACTTTTCAAACTAAAAAGGTTCATTATAACCAACAGTGGGTACCTAAAACCAAACCAGCAGTTTCCACTGCTCATCCAAAAGTTTCCACTGCAAGGGTTGTAAAGAAGAAAAAGGGGGACATGGGCAATGATGTGAAGGCCTTAGCACGTTGGGAATGGAAACCTAAAGGAACTACCTCTACAACCAATCCCAATGGTGTATCAATGACCATTGATAGATTTAACTATATTGATACACGAGACAGATCCAAGTCAATCATGGCTTGGGTCCCCAAAAGAAACTAATTCTTTACTTTTATGTGCAGGAACATCCAAGGACAAAAAGATCAGATCAAGGATATACAGATAGTAGGTGTTCAAGGCACATGACTGGCAACAAGTCCTATCTCTAAGATTCTGAACATTATGATGGACAGTATGTCAGTTTTGGAAATGAAGTTAATGGAACAACAAGTATGATGCAAGAACTCTAAAGTTAAAGAAAAACATGGATCATTATTATTATTTCACAAAACTGCACATTGAGTGCAGTAGATACATCCATGAATACAGATAACAAGCATCATTACAACAACTGAAAACAACTAACAACAACCAACACCAAACAAAAGCTTCAACCTAAACAGCATCTACCACCTATGGCTTCTTTGGGAAGACCCACTCTGGCATGACCTTAGGCGCATTTCGCCTATCTATCACACTGTAAACCTTACGGCTTGCTAGCCCCATTACCACTATCCCAACAGGTGGTGAGGATGTTGAAGGACCTACTTGTGGTGGTGCTGTCAACAATGGTAGAGAAGGTGATTGTTGCAGCTCTTCAAGAGGGACTATTGCAGTCAGAGGGGGTACACTCAGGACTCTTCCAGATGTCTCATCATCTGTATCTTCATATGGAGATACATAGGAGCTGATCTCTGAGCTATCTCCTTTAATTAGTGCCTCTTGAGGCACTGGCTGTAGTGATGAAGGACCAGCAGAAAAAGAATTTGAGAGAATACTTGAATGTTTTCTCTTTCTGGAAACAATGTAGGATCGTTATTTTTATTGTGTTGATGATTCGGGTGGTCTTGGATGATCAAAATACATGTTTACCATTTTAGAGAGAGAAAGTAGAGAGAGAGGGTGTTCTTGCTAGAGGTTTACACAAAAGTATGGAATATTAGATTGAAAGCACCACCCCTTCCATGGATGGAAGGGGTATTTATAGTTACAGAATACACGACCTCCTATCGGCCTGTGGATCAGGGATATAGTGGGTAAAGACCCGTCCTTCCTCCACGGTGTTGCACTATGCTAAACTAGACTAATAACTAACTAATAAAACAATAAATAACGTAACTAACGATTTGTCTACGAGCTAACTTATGCTAGATAACACTTGGGGTGACCGACTCTTTACTATGGAATTTTCTAATTCCTAACAATCTCCCCCTAAGGGAGGTCACCCCATGTTTTACATTTCGAATCCTAGCATTCTATTCTTGACTTTGTTCTTGAGCTCGTAGACTTCAATTCTTCAATTCCGCAATCTTTGTGCTTTAGCAATGACTCATCAAAGTCCGCATAGATTTGTACTTTTAGTGGAGGTCTTTAACTGATCCACATCTTGATGATCTTCGAGCTTTCTTTGAGATCATCAGCCACAGTAAATCTCTGGATCACCCTTTGTTGTGTTGCCATCATGTGAAGTTGTGACTTTCGGACCAACATGCTCACACTTTTGAATCATGACATCTTTCCATCAGAGTAGCGGAAGCCTTACTGGTTCATGATATTTGCAGCAGCGAAGCAGAAGCATAGTATGAAATATCAGAGCCAGGTTATGTAGATATGCACCAGTCATGATATCTTCAAATTAAGTGTGGATGCTGTGAGCATGCAGCTTTGGATTGACTCCTCAATTCTGATCAGCTGCAACCGTCCAAATGTACCTGCAAACAACAGTTAGCAATAAAACACACGAAAGTGTCTTTGATCACTTTCGTGGAATTGAGGTACACGGCCCACGGTTTCCTGTTGACCAGTACAAGTACTGCCTGTGATCAGGTAGGATTCCGAAGAATCTCCTTGACAGGGTTTCGCAGCTGTTCTAGCTGTTCTCAAACCGGAACGTCTCAAAGAAGACAACACGGAGTGAGTGAACCAGCGAATTGAGATTCACTGATTGATGAAAAATTGATTTGAAAGCAATCGCGTATTGCTTGAAGAAAGAGTTTTGCAATACGACGAAGGTTTTATGAGAAAGATCAATTTTCAATCAAAATACTTTTTGTATTAGAAAATGAGTACACATTCGACGTGCTAGCGAAAAGAAGAGATTCGCACATCGAACGGTTTTTCTAAAAGTATTTTTCAATCAGATATACTTTTTGAATTTGAAATGAATACACATTCGACGTGCTAGAGAAAAGAAGGTTTGCACATCGAACGGTTTTTCCAAAAGTATTCGTCAATTCCATTCCTGGACCAAGGTTGATTCAGGTTTGAATCTCCCCATCGTTTCTATCCAGTTGTCACAAGCTTGATCTTACGAGAAGATCTCACACGTCACCCACCAAGAGCTTGTATGGTGTTGGCTCTAGAAGGATTTCCATCTTCATCGTGAATACTTTTACATACCACTCAGATGTTCTGGCAAAACCACAAGGATAATGCGTAGGACTCTCAATATATTCTTACTTTCCACATTGTGTGAAACAACAAGTCATCATTAATTTTGTGTCCTAACGAGATATTGTGGATGATCTCTTGGCTCTAGACACAATAGTGCACATTTGGTTCCTGTGTCGGAGACTAGGGAGAGGGTCTCCTACTTCAATATCAACCATCTCTAAGAGAAAGTCGATAGATTATGTCGGTTCCCCGTGAGAATGAAACAAGCCCTTTTAAGAGGAACTTGAGTGGCTTGGGAAGTTTAGTGCAGTGCGTCACTGGGTCCATGACGTCTTGTCTTCAATACCAGTGTTACCTTAGTAACAACCAGTAGCATATGTATTGAACCCGGTTACTGCCCTAAGGTTGAATTGATGGAGGGCTATTTCTTTTCACCCTTTTTCACATTCAGTTCTTTTTCATTCTTCAACCCCTTCAGTGCTTACCGAGACTTCATAACTAGAACCTTGTTGGGTTTATTCCAGTACTAGCTCTGTCTCAGTCCGCACTCTTCCCATATTCTCATTTTTCTCCTTTTTTCAATATTCCTAAGGACTCTACACTATCTACTGGATTATCCCTGGGAAGATCCCTCCTGTTCTGGTGGATCGTGGGAACTAATATCTAACCTTACCATCCTTATAACTCCATACATAAAGTAAAATGG
This sequence comes from Chrysanthemum seticuspe, assembly GCA_019973895.1. Classification (NCBI taxonomy): domain Eukaryota; kingdom Viridiplantae; phylum Streptophyta; class Magnoliopsida; order Asterales; family Asteraceae; genus Chrysanthemum; species Chrysanthemum seticuspe. The sequence continues at coordinate 155,583,214 of BPTQ01000009.1, forward strand.
TCGGTCTTTTGGTACAGTTCATTCTTCCTTGAAACCAATTGAAAAATCATTTGGAAAAACAATCAAGGTACTTGTCATACGAGATCAAAGCATTTTGTACCTTAATAGTTTTGATCATTTAGAAAATGCTCCCCCTCAACATGTGCATATGATTTTTAAATTGTTTAGCACATGGAGGCAAGAGTTCTTTGAAATAATTTCTTGATCACAATTTCCTTAGAAAAAGCCATTTGATTTTCTTTGGTAAATTCTCTCCCTTAATATGTGCATAGGATATTTGAAATCATTTTTATTTATCACATAGAGGAAAGATTTCTTTTGAAGCACATCCACGATCACAAAATCCATTACAAAAACCATTTGAAAACACAATCAAGGTACTTTATAAATCTCTTTTAAAAAACTTTTGTACCTCGATGGTTTTGCTCCCCCTCAATATGTGCCTCGAGATTCGAAAGCGTTTAGCACATATGAGAGAGCAGTCTGCACAATTGAATCAAAACGATCATCATTTATCAAATTTTATTATTAAATCACAAATTCTCCCTCGATCAAAAATATCAAACCCTTTGAGATTTTGGATCCCAAGTGATTTAATAAGGTTTAGAAAACATGGGAGAATATGTGGCCTGGTTTAAATACTCATCATGTTTTTGGATAAATCCTCCTCCTCAACATGTGCATTGTGTATGAAATCGTTTGGCACATGGAGGCAGGAGTGCCTTTAAAGGACTAAAAACCAATTTCATTTAAAATAGATTTGAGATTTAAATCACGATCTCTACCCCGATCAGAAATATCAAACCATTTGAGATTTGTGATCCCAACTGATTTAAATCGTTTAGAAAAATTTGGGGAAAGACGTGGCAAGATTCAATTTTGAAAGATGACAGATAAGGACTATTGTAAGACATTAAAGATTGTTAGTGTCAGGTATGATAGTTTTTAAGAGATCTTTTAAGTAAAACAAAACAATTTCACAATCAAACAAGAACAGAAAAAATTTCATTTTGAAAGACCTTGATTCTAAAGAAAAAATCATACCATGACATAACATTAAATCTTTAGATCACCACATTTTAACGTACAAACGGAACTTTTGTGAAGAAATATCGTTTGAAAATATTTTATTTTAAATCACTCTCCCCCTCAATCCATGACCGTAGTCGATAATTGAGTGACTTAAGTTTTGATAAAATGAAATCCGGTGATTTTCCAAATTTAGTCCAATATATTTTCCAAAACAATATTTTTCCATTTTCAAAACAATTTAATCAAGTTATTCAAAATTGTTTAAAAATGGGATCCTGCACAAAGATAAGTTAGGTGGTTGAGCCGCTTTTGTTGTTGTTGCTGTAGGGTTTGGAAGAAAAACCGTCTGCAGATGCAGTGAGACTTCTTCTTACGTTGCATTTTGAATGCCAACTGAGGTCAAATTAAGCTCCGTTTCTTCAATCACTTAGAAGAAAACCATCTGCTGATGCAGTGAGACCTCTTATGTTGCATTTATGCCAACTCTCCATAGAAGTCCAATTAAGCTCCGTTTCTTTATTTGTCAGCCCAAGAAATAGTTGCCCTTTCCTTGCGGCATCCAATCATGTTCATTTGTGGGATCCGGATCGGGAACATTCTTATATACCAATATACCTGCATATGTTAGTGAACACACATACAAATATATGGTGGTCGACAACACCCAAACAGCAATCGACTAATAAAAGTCAATCCAACATATCAATCAGATCATGTAAGGTATGGGAATAATGTGTTTCTCAAACTCTAATCATCTAAACCTAACAATCATATCCTAGAAACCTAGTCCTTCAACATAGGCAATTATATTTTTTCAGATAAGCACGTAGAATAATTAAGAAACTCCGTTAGATGATATAAATTTGAAAACATTCTCCCCCTCAATCAATGACTTATTTTCTGAAAAGATTAAAAGCGCTGAAGTCATTGATTGAGTTTTCAATTTTCACAAAAACTCTGAATCTGATAGATTTACAAGAAACTCATTTACCACCATTTTAGAGAACAACAAATATTTTTCTGAAGAATTTATAGACGGAAAAATATTTGAGTAGGAACAGCAGTCCTTCGACATACTTTCCTCATATGTTTTTAGGATAAGTGCACGAAATATTTGAAAAATTGGTTTAGCGCAGCACTTTCCTTTCTTTTGAAGAGCGGGTTGCTATCTAAAATAATAGCAAACCATTTGAAGCCCGGGTTACAGTCTGAAATAACTGTAAGCCATAATTTGAAGCGCGGGTTACAGTCTGAAATAACTGTAAGCCATTTTTTTGAAGCCCGGGTTACAGTCTGAAATGACTGTAAGCCATATTTTGAGACATGTTTAGAAAAGAATATTTACACCTTCTGCTCGAACTTCATCTATGGTCCTGTGCCATTATTGAATGACATTTCTAAGACCGTAGATGTTATCGATACCAGAAGACATGTCTAGATAAAACATATTTTTGGTCTTTTTCAAAATTTTCTGATTTTTTATGGGTTTTTGAAGGTTTTATATTTTTCTATTTTCTTTAGTTGGTTTTATATTTTTGTATTTTGTTTTTGTTGGTTTTATATTTTTTGTATTTTGTTTTTTCAGATAAATATATACAAAGATAGAGAAGATGATATAGTTAAAGAAGATGATGATACGAGTACCGAGATAAGGATATCGAGTTGCACGTCGTAGAAGATAGAAGTCATCAACTCTTAAACATTCACCAATAAAGCTTCCAGGGCTCATGAATCGAAGAAAGAAATTGAACCATCTGAAAGTGAGACTTTGGCAGCTTCCCCCCAAACCGAAAATCCTTTAGTTGAGCAGATTCGAAGCTCTATTTCAAGCTTGCCTTAGCCAGGTGCACAGAGAAGCACACCATTATCATAAATCCCGCTGCTCCTTTCAAGAATAATCACCGTGATTCTTCGTTCGAGGTTATATCATCAACAAGAACAGCAACGTATCATCCCACGTATAAATAATCTTCTCAAATTTCTTTTTCCCACTGAAGTCTGAAGCGATCCATTCCAAAAAGGTGTCAAGAGAACACTTCCCCCACGTAGTTGAATTGATGCAGTCAGTCTCTTTGTAAATGCTCAAGAACTCTCCCAAATACACATCATGAGGGGAATGAAGACACCTTCCCATGTTCACATTTTTCTTCCCGGATGATCGTGTATGAAGCTCAAGAACCCGAAGTACACCAATACCCAAGAGCTCTCCCGAATACACATCATGAGGGGAATGAAAACACCTCCCCATGTTCACATTTTTCTTCCCTGATGATCGTGTATGAAGCTCAAGTATTCGAAGTATACCAATACCCAAAGAAGGAAAAACTGATAACATTGAAGAAGCAGGCCAAGTCACTGATTATCTCTGCGGGTGACAATCTCTGCAGATGTCAACACCGGAATAAGTGATTATATCTCTGAATCACTAATTAAGCACTCAAGTGAAACAGCTGAGCATCCCCAATGTACACAATCTCTCTCCCCAATGAATCACACACTTGTGTACCTCTTTTATCTTCAGAAACTTTCTTTTACATCACTTCCCCTACGTCGTTGGAATAATAACACTAAAAGCCTTGATGAGTAAAACCTTGAGTTTCTCTGCGGTCATGACATTTTTTTTCCCGGGATATCTTCAATCACTTAGAAGTATTAAGCTCATCAAGTTTACTCGCCATGAGTCAAATCTTGAGTTTCTCTGCGGTAATAACATTTGTCTTCCTGGGATATCTTCAATCACTTAGAAGAATTAAGTTCATCAAGTTTACTCGCTTTGTGTCTAGATGTGTGTCTCCTTGCCCCTTTCTGGTTTTGATACTTCAGAATCAGCAACAAATATAAGCCCAAATACTTGAAATCTTAATGAGAAAAACACTTGAACTCTTGTGAGAATCAACTTGCTGAAGACTCTCTCTGACTATTTTTATCAACCCTTATGTAGACAATTTGAAGTGACCACTGATGAAGAAAAACCGATATACCCTACTTGAAACTGAAGTCAACTTCCCCACATTTGTATCTTAAGCTTGCACCTAATGATGGAAGAACGGTGTAGAGAATTTATGCTTCAAGCAAATCTCTAAGTACTCACTACCCAAACAAAGTATGAGACATTAACACCTCTTGCGATTATCCACACGGTCATATGCATGTGACACTGAGTAAGACAAAGTAACTTCTAATAGTGATAGTTAACCAGGTCTTCAACCATCCACCTCGACTGCTGGTAACTAGATCAACCAAGTCTTCAACTCAAATTCTTAAGCCCGAGCAAGTTATCAAATAAGAACACGCCTTTGTGAAAGTCAACTTCAATCTCAAATAAGTGATAAATGATTAACTCCGAAGTAATCAACTTGTGTCAAATGTCCAATACGAGAAATAGTCAATAACAACGTCTCGAGGAGTCACTGCTAAAGAATATGAGCAAGTCTAATTGGGGATTGAATCTGACTTATAACTCTCACCCAATTAGTGCTCTCCCCTAAACCGACAATCTGTTTGATAAATGCCCAGATTAAGAAGAAGTCTTTAGATCATTAAATGCAACTCGTCTTTAGTCTTCTAACATGTAGCAGAAAATGTAGAACAGACTGTAGACTCGACCTTCTTCAAGATTGTGCAGTTGGGGAATAGATAGTTAACATCTTCAACTCACACCAAAAAGCATACCACCAAAAAGCATCCCAATTAACTTACATCTTGCAAATCTCCTTTACTAGAATCCCTCCCAATCAAACAAGAACAGAAAGATGTTCATCAAGGAAATCAGCAATCAGGCCGCAACGAACACACAAGATGGTAACACCAAACTACCAATCACATCAAACAAGAACAGAGAGATTGTTCAGAATCATCATGTTGATGTATACGTGAAGCATTAACCGGAAGCACTTTGTCGATAAACTCATCAATCCGAGTGAAGATGTCAACCAACGGCTCTTAGAAGAGAAAAACTCCATGTGAAGATAACCCGATAAGAAGAGGCTCGGTTCTTACATGAGTTTAGAGCCGTATGACCATTTATATTCTCAAATATCAATCAACAATGCAAAAAATTCACACTTCTTCTCCCCCTCAAGAATTGCATACGGAGATGCCATTCTTGACTAAATAAGTGAAAATCATCCGAATGTTCTATTCACACTTCTCTCCCGCAAAATTAGCACATGATGTCGCCATCTTCATTATAATCGAGCAAGTGGAATGAGAAAACAATCAGTGGTAGCCCGGTTCACTTGATGACTGAAGCGCATGGAAAAAGTATGAAGCATGTTGATGAGAATGGTCAAAATAAGAAGATTTCTCTTCTTCAGAAGATAAAGTGCACTGACACGTACACTTTTCTTTTCTTTGGAGAACGAGGCATGAACTGTTGTGTTCATACGTCATAAGAAGATTTCTCTTCTTCGGAAGATAATGCACACTGAAACGTACACATTTCTTTTCTTTGGAGTACGAGGCCTGAACTGATGTGAACAGACGTCATTATCTCTCTCTTTTCAATCTCTTGACAAAACATGTAATCAACCCCATTATCATTCAGTAGGCTTTTTGTCGTGACAGCTGATGGAGATAACCCAATATGATGAATTTGACCTTGAAGTAAACTAACCCGAACTCGTGACTTAAACTTGCACATATGTAACAAAGAGCGGTGCCGAGAATTCATGCACCATTGAATCTCTAATTACTCTATACTCTTCAACCAACCAACCATCGAGTATAAGACGTATGTCACCTCTTGAAAATCCACAATTGAATGTGACACTGAGCACTACAACGTAACTCCTTAAAGTGATAGATATTTTGTGGTGGTATGAGCCCAATTCCCCCAAGTGGTAAAAGAAAAGGTAAAAGACACCCAACAATAACTAGATTTCCAAGTCTTCATTTTTGATAATAAGCTCGAACAAGGATCTTGAAGAATCTTCATCCATCCATCCCCGATACCTTCAGATACTAAGTACACTCCCCCGTGATATTTCACTTCAACCTCAAATAAATAATAGTGAATTAACTCTGTTGTCACATCTTCTGATTAAAAACTCAACTCTAGCCTTCTTTGAAGTATTAAGTGAACTATGATAATGGTTTCATCCCGACCATGGTTAAAAGCACATAACCCCGTAAAACCATATAATAACTAAGCTGCCATGAAGACAACCCAAACATACACCTAATTCATGAAGTACACCCTTTCATCCCTTCTTTGAAGCAGAAACCGTAGCACCAGCATCAGAAACGATCCCGAAATACACTTTCCTTTTCTCCAGGATGGTTCCATCAATACGGGATTTTACAATTACAACATCATAAACATCATCAACCATCAAATAAACACTTTGGTAAACACATCATTCACACATTCTGTCGGCTATTGTAGTGACAACATGGTGATGTAAACCCGATATGCCAAACTTGATCATGAATTGAAATTCCCCAGATTTGTTACTTAAACTTGTACTAATCCTCGTGAAAAAGAAACGGTGTACCCAATGTACAAAACCTCTTGACATATTCTCAACTGCGTGAGACACCGAAGTGATAGTTACGTTGTGGGTTAAGCGAGAAACAATCACAACCGTAACTAAATAGCCAAGTCTTTATCACACTCTGTAAATGCCCAAATAAGTCATCTTCGCGAAAGGGTAGAAAGAAAGAAGACAAAAATTAAGTAACCGCTCCCGGAAAACCTCACATCAAATCCAAATAAGAAGTACCGTACAAACAGCCCCATAGTCAACCTTGTTCAAGTATCAAATCAAGCCGAGACATAATATTATCCGTGAAGATGCATACACCAAAGTACTAATTCACATAACCATATCTTATCATCTCAACAAATCTCATTGTCATGCAAGACGTACTCTGGATCCAATTTAATCCCACATAAGATTAGCACATTCGATATCAATCACTCTTAAAATTCAAGTTTTCGTAAAATGCACAGACATGGCACCAACTCATGTAGAATATCCGAATTTATAAAGCCCATTTCACAACATAACTTTCTGTGAAGAGTACGAGTATGAGGATATCCGATTCAAGCGATTAAGAACGAGATTCAAAAGTTACCACATACCCCGTTCCAAGATTAATACAATTTATCACGAGGCCCATTGAAGACTTTTATCCCATTCAATCACTCAAATAACTTAAATACGATCAAGAATAAAACGTGATAAATCCAGAAATCTCACATTCATAATACACAATCCCAAGTTATAAATAACTCAAATAGCTCAAATCCAAACTGTGATACCCACGCCTGATTACCAGATTACATTCATAGCCCAAAAAAAACTGCGGCCCAATAACAGTTGAGTAATATTTCGGATAGAAGGCCCATGCATAAGTAATCTCACAACCAACCCTAAAAGATAGGGTATAAAATACTACTCGATCACATTAAACCGCTAATAATCAGTAACCCTAGATGAATACCATCCGCCTCCCTCTCCAAAATAATCTCACAAACCCTAAATAATCTCAATATCATAAATAATCCGAATCAATACAGAATCAAACAAAATCTCGAATCAAACATGACTCCGTGAACATTAATATTGCAGCACCTTCCCATCTTTGCCTTGCCACAGGGATGGCAAATGGTAAACATTGTGATGGCCACGAGATCTAATTAGTGAACGAAGGTAGGTTTAATTTATTTCTCTCTTCAAATTATTTGTATTAATTGAACACCATGAACATATGAAAAACGAGTTAACCTTAATTGTTAAACTCGATTCATGGTTCGAACATCAATAATGAACGAATGTTTACATGTGTTATCGTATTTATCTTCCTTAAACCGAATATGAAGAGAGAATGAAGCCCTTGAAGGTTTTGTTCTTTTCTTGATTTTTATTCGGATATGAAAAGAAGCCTAGCTTCAAAAAGGATCTATGATGACTATAATTTTCGTGCTTTAGACCTATGGTCTTGATGTTACCTTAGTGTACCACGAAAATTAGAAACTGAGATTTTCTACTTTGTTTTGAGTCGAGAGGTCGAGTTGATGTTGTAATTGGTATTGGTATTTGTTGACTGATGATGGTTATAACCTGATGTCGAGTGTAGTTTGGTATTGTTAATGCCATGGTCATGGTCAAAACAGGTCTTCTTCTTAAAGTTGTATGGTAACTCTTCATCATCCTTTCTGTAAAGTTTTGGTCAAGTCGCTAGGTATAGTAGAGTCAAGTTGCTATGGCTTTTATCAAAGTAAGTCGCTAGGGTCATGAGTCAACTCGCTAGATAAGTCAAGTCGCTAGCCAACTCGTTACAGTTGTTGACTCAATAGTCAACAACTCGCTACCTATTATGAGTCACAAGTCGCTAGCGAAAGTCTTTAGCCTAAGTCGCTAGCACAAGTTGCTACGACTTGTAAAGACAAGTCGCTAGGTCTGACCCAAGTTGCTATAACTTTCAGTTAACAAGTCGCTAGCATATTTTATGTTAACTCAAGTCGCCAACTTATAAATATAAGTCGCTAGCAAGAAAATGGTTAACAACTCGCTACCAAAATGAGACAACAAACTCACCAAGTCACCACCAAGAATGCCAAACATACAAACCCAGAAAACAAACCCAAACCCAGAGAACTGTATATGAAGGATACACTTTTATTTGACCCATTTGACCACTGTTTGGACTTGAAAATCTGACCATATGACTATGTTTGACCATACACTGAATCTGGACATAAATGAGGATAAGTCTCTACCAAGAACATGACCAAGTCTCTACCAAGAACTTCAAAAACGTCATAAGCAGATTAAGAAACCATATCAAAACCAGTACATGTAAAACTGCAAATGATCTCATTTCGAGTATAAAACCTTTTAAGACAAGAAATCATTTTAATAAAACAGTTTTATCAACCCATAAAAACCCATATTCAAATCAGCTTATCCACAAAATAAAGCCAAATCCATATCAAATCTGCTTTAACGACCCATAGTAACCATATCAAATCACTTAAAAAAAAAACCATACGAGATAAACAACAACAAAACCATAGCCAAACATCACAAACCACATATAAGACGTGTACAACATGCATCAAAAACCACTCAAAAACCGTATGAATCATCAAGAACAACATAACCTTGGCTCTGGTACCAATTGTAGGATCGTTATTTTTATTGTGTTGATAATTCGGGTGGTCTTGGATGATCAAAATACATGTTTACCATTTTAGAGAGAGAAAGTAGAGAGAGAGGGTGTTCTTGCTAGAGGTTTACACAAAAGTATGGAATATTAGATTGAAAGCACCACCCCTTCCATGGATGGAAGGGGTATTTATAGTTACAGAATACACGACCTCCTATCGGCCTGTGGATCAGGGATATAGTGGGTAAAGACCCGTCCTTCCTCCACGGTGTTGCACTATGCTAAACTAGACTAATAACTAACTAATAAAACAATAAATAACGTAACTAACGATTTGTCTACGAGCTAACTTATGCTAGATAACACTTGGGGTGACCGACTCTTTACTATGGAATTTTCTAATTCCTAACAAACAACCTCTTCATACTCTTCCTTTTCCACTCTTTCTGGGTTGTTCAACACAAAATTATCCCAAGAACTGTCTGATGAGCTGTCAGAAGAGAGGTTAATCGGATTTGAATGACTCATGGTGTTGGAAGAATGAAAGTCTTTGAGAGAGAAATTTTTGGAGTATGTGATTTGGGTGGTTTCTGAGTTAAAGGTCCTTAAATGTATGTTAAGTTAGATTCAGTAAGTTAATGAGAGGAAGATTTAAGTGGTTGAGGAGTAAATGAAGTCTTTGACTTTGGTGGTCGGACTAATAACTTGGAGTGGACTTGTTGACTGTGTGGTCTAACCACTGCATGCAAAATTGTTGCATCTGCTTCTAGTTAATTTGTCTAACCACTGCTAACCTTAACAATGCTTTCAGTGTTTGATTTCTGTGTATGATATGCAGGATTGAAGGAGTATTTGTCTAAATAAAGTTGTGGCTGTTTAGAGCTTGTATTTATGTTTGTCCACTCACTTCTATACAGAAAATAAGTCTAACAGTGGGAACTAAAATACAAGCAGTGGAAATAGTAAAACAAAGAAACTTCATTGCATTCAATCAAAAGTGAAAGCTTATTACATTCTACTTTGAGTACTTGCTACTTGCTGTCATCATCAAAACACAATGATTGAAACCTAAAACATCATGTTTAAGCTACTCCATTGGCTTCTTGCCTTTGCCCTGATTGTTGTGCTTGGCCTTGTGTGCTCTCTTCCTTTTGTTCGCAAAGGTTGACTACATTCTTGGACAAGCAAGACCAAGAACTTGTGGAGGAAGCCTTGGTAGTCTTGCAGGTTTCTCTGGTATGGAAATTTTCTTCATGTTGGAGATAACTGTTCCCAAAGCTTCTGACAAAGCATTTGTCAACTTCTTGGACAAGGCATTGGTATCATCTTGATCATCATCATCGGATGAGCTGGAGTAAAACTCAAAAGAAGGTGCACGCTTTGCAACAGGCTTTACAGTCTTCTTAGTTGACTCCTTGGAAGAAGAACTAGTGGAATAGCATGGAATGAATTCCCACGCTGATATCTCTGTCTCAGAATCTGAAGAGATGTCAAAGATGTTTGGAAAATTGATCATTGCAATTTTTAGGGTTTTTGTGCAGGTTTGATTGTGTTTTGATATAGACTATGCAGAGTTGAATCGTCTTATATAGGCAAAGTAAATCAAGAGGTTTAATTAGAAAAGATATTTACTTGTACCTATTTTGGTATGTTTTAAAGTAAATATAGATATTATTTGATTGACTTTGGAAAGGTATTGTATCTTTGGTTAAAATAAGCCGGCTATGCATATTCTTTGTATTATCCTAACATGTGCAGGTACATAACCTAAGCAATGATGGGAGTTGATCTTAAAAGGTGTATATCTGAGATACACAACAAATGGTTATTGATTCACCATGTCTAATCCACATAAGAATCAACTAGTCCAGAGCAAACGGCTACTGGTAAAGACTTGACAAATCCGTTTATGGTTGATAGTTTACCAAAAACTATATGGTCATCAACTCACCATATTCTCTATGATTAGGAGTTGGCTAGTCCATAGCAAACGACTCATGGTAAAGACATATCAAATTCGTTGATAGTTGGTAGTTTGCTAAAAACTATGATAAGAGCAGTCTAGTTTTCATATGTTTTTCTTTACCACTGCTCTTTGAAATTTTTGTGAAAAATTACCACTGCTAGTTCACAGTTTCTACTGACAGTGTTATTTTGCCACTGTTGTTCTAGCCGTTACAACTTTTGTGTCAGTAACAAATTTTTACTAGCCGTTGAAGAAAAATTGCTTTCCATATATATAGGGTAACTTCTAGAAAATTATCTACTTTCCTATTTGATATTTATCCTCTAAAGATAAATACTTTTCTTAGATAATCTTTCTTGCACTACACTTTTAAACTCTACCTCTATATATCTTTTTTCTCAATTGGCTAGTTATTCCTTCAGTTATTACTGACCTAATATCGTTTTTCATCAAAAGCTTCTATGGCACCATTAAAATTTGCAGATGAGCACAACCAAGTGGCCTACCTACAAAAGTCAAACGAGAAGAGTGGCCCTGTTTTTCATCAGATTGTGGACTTTCTTAATACTACTCATATAAGGTATGCTTTGCTTTTAAAACCCACAATCTATATCTCTCAAATCAAATAGTTTTGGACTTCTGCTAAGTCCATAACACTTGAGAATAGAGATACACATGAAACAGTGGATGCTCTTAGAGCCACTGTGGATGGGGTAACTATTGATGTTACTGAGGCATCCTTGAGGAGAGTTCTCTAATTAGATGATCTCAATGGTATCATCACATTACCTATGCCAGACATACATGATACTTTATCATCTATGGGGTATGATACCACTGATAAAAAGGCTACTTTCAAAAAAAGTGGTTTTTGTCCCCAATGGAGATTTTTGATACATACTCTTTTACATTGTCTCAGTCCAAAGAAAACATCTTATGAGCAATTTAGTTCAACCATGGCTTACCCTTTGGTTTGTCTAGCCAATGATAAGATTTTTAACTGGTCAAAATATATTTTTACAAGCATGACTGGCAATGTAAAGAGTTTAACAAAAAATTTAATGTATCCAAGGTTTGTGCAAGCAGTGCTAAATGAGTTTCAACTGCAACCCCATATTAATGTTTATAAAATCAGTTGCCTTAAGCCTAAAGTTTTTCAAAACATAAACAAAGATGGCAACATGATTTTTAAACCTCTCTTTCCTCAAATGATTGCAAAGATTTCATCTGAACAAAACTCACCCATAATCTCTGTTCTAAACATTGATTATACTCCACCTGTTTCTCACACCTATGAGAGGAGGCGCTAACAGTCAACTTCTCTCATGACAACACAACATGTTTCTGAACCTTTTAGTCTAGGAACAAGCAGTGGTGGTTCTAGACTTCAACCTAGTCCAACTAGGGAGGAATCTGAGCCAATGCCCCATGATTCGCCTCTCCTAACAGGTCACACAGTTGGAAGTGATGAGGGCAGTGGGCAACAATTGGAATTGATGGTTTTGTGTACAAAGTTAGCCAAACAGGTCAAATCTCTGGAACACGACTTGGCACATCTTAAGGAGCAATATGCCAAGGATATTACATTTTTGAAGGTAGAGATTCAGACCTTGAAGGAAGCGTTGCAGGGGTTTAAGAAAAGAAGAACTGCAAATATTGTGCTTTCATCTCCATCTTCACCTCCTGGTGGTGATTCAGAAGACTTCAGTACAGATTTGGGAAATTCTCCCAAACAGGGGAGGAAAACAGGTGCTGAAACTCAGGGGAGAAAAATTGATTTTGAAGATGAAGGTGTTTCTAGTAAAGGTGCAGAGGAAGCTGATACTCAAGAAGAGCAACTAGAGCAAGATATATTCAGTACTGCAACTGCTGATTTTAACACTGATCAAATTTCCACTGCCTGAGCCAAATATTTCCACTGTTGAACATGATGTTGCCACTGCAAGTGAAGAAATTGATAAACAGAAGAAATATAAAGGTAAAGCAGTTATGGAAGGAAGAAGTCAAAGAAAGAACAACTTCAGATTGCTCATGATAATGAAGTTGCTAAAAAGATATATGAAGATGAAGTTGCTGAAAAGAAAAAGCTTGAAGAATAAGAAGTTGCAAGCTTTATGGAGGCTAAAAGGCTGGATAGATTGGAAAATCCAATTTCCACTGTTCCACTTACAAGATTAAGAGAGAAAACTCCAGAGTTCAGCTATGTACCTACTAAAGAAGAAATTGATTTCTTGATTGCACATGATCCTGTAATCAAGAAAAAGGCAATTGACCTTGTAGCTGATAAATCTTTAACTGCAGAACAAAGAACTGCACAGTTAAAAGATTTTATACAGACGAAGAATAATCAAGCACTTCAAGAGGTAATTAGTTCGGTCAGAAAGGGTCAAAAGAAACCAAGGCAACCAACTAAGGCACAAATTATTGCATACATGAAAATTTATTGTTGCAATGTTGGTGGATGGAAAAGACATCAATTCAAAGGAATGTCTGATGATAAAGTAGAGAGTATCTACTACAGAATTCAAAGACAAGATAAGGATTTCATTCCAATGAACTCTGAAGAAGAAGCAAGAAGGTTTCCTAATTTGAAGAGAAAGACCAAAGACATTGATTCTCAGTCTGTTAAGAAGACAAAGTTTGCTGAAGAACAAGAAGTTTCAACTGAGAAGTTCATTGAAGAACAGATGACTGAAATGACTGTGATAGAAGAAGAAGATTTTTATCCAGAACCACTGCAAGTTAGACATCCTATCATTGATTGGGAGGTTTACACTGCTAGCAATTTTGCTCTAACATGGAAGATCACAAGGCTAGGTGGTGCAACTTCCTCATTCATTCAATTTGAAGATCTCATCAAAGCTTTTGACAGAGATGATCTTGAAAAATTATGGAAGTTAGTTCAAGAAAGGTTTGATGCTCAAGATCTTAAAGATATGAAGGAGATGCAGTTATGGGTTAATCTTAGAAGGCTCTATGATCCAGATGTTAACGATGATTTCTGGAAATTCATGTTCATGTCCTGGTACTAAATGGTTTTACTATGATTCATGTGAAGTTCACCATGTTTCTACAGCAAATAGAGTAGATGCATTCATGCTTGCTGAGAAAGAATATCCACTCAGAGCTGGAACTCTCACAGTAATGTTATGTACAACAATAAGAGTTCATGAAGACAATGAGAAGGTCAGAGCATTGTTACATAGGCTTCAAGATCAATGTTCAAGAGCTATTCAGAAGTTAAGGAAGAAGTAAAGTGTTTGGTTTATGGAAAACTAGAAGGGGGGGTTGAATAGTTTTGCCGATTTTACGTTAGTTTCAAAAACTTTTAGATTCATTGATATGTGAGATCTTGTGGATGTGGAGAAAGTATAGATCTAATGATAAAGTAAGTAAATAAAGTAAAGCGAAGGGAAAGAAAAGACACAGCCGATGTATAGTGGTTCGGCTACAAGGACACCTTCTTTGCCCTACTCCACTCCCCGAGTCACCTACTCGAGAGTTCAAGCACTATGTCAACAAACTCCTTCACTTGGCGGAGAAGCCTTCACAACGTTGCTTACATGTTTTCCAGTACAAAGCTAGATACCGAGTCCGTAACACGGTGGACCAAACCAACACGACTATTACACAACAAATATGTGAAATATAAAATACAAGATCTTCGCTACAGAAATCTTGCGGAGTGACAAATTAATCAAGGACCCCTTGCTTGGATGACTTGTAGAATGCTCGTGATCTCGCCTTAGAGAAGGACCTATATGAGGATCACAATAGAAAGAAAGAAGAACAAATCTCTAGATCAAGTGATCTATATGTTAGAAAAGAATGAGAGTGTTTAAGAGATTTAGTAAGAAGAGGGGTAAGTTAGAATGAAGAAATGGCTCTCTATTTATAGGCAAATTCCTTCACTGTTCCCCCGGATCCCCCGGATCCCTTCCACAAGGGATCCGTCTAGTGTAATCCTAGGGATCCGTGGAACGCTCCTCTTTGCCCATGGGTTTTTTGGTTATGGGTCATGGGTTATGGGTTGGTCCATGGGTTATCTTTAGATTCAATGTATCTAAGTATACATTGTTGTTGGAATCACTCTATAACAACCCGTAAAATTTCGGATTATTTTAATAATATTTATCGCGTCAGAAAATTCAAATCAATTATTTTCCGACAAAATGCCAATATCTAAAATATAAAAACGAGAGGTCATTTCGTTCCTTTAGAAATAAGACACCGCACTTACAATACTTGCCCACAAAGTATCTGTGAAATTTATTATTGTCCAAGTTAAAATTTAAGCATACATAAGCTTAATCCATCAGTTATTTCGCACACTACAGCGCAGTAGCAAACAAAACTAAAAATAAATACTGAGATAAGAGAAAAATACATTTTTATCAATCACTAATAATTTACGAAAGAAAACGAGAAGTTATCTCGTGAGTTTAGAAAGTCACGGAATCGCACGCATACCGACACCAAATTAATAACGACAAACAATTATAATCAAATTTCTACATAATAAGAATGTCATAATATTACGGTTAAGAAATCGTTTCCAAAAATATAATTTCTATATCTTTCGGGTACCGGGAAGGTACGTTTACTCGAGGATTCAACAAAACACGGGGTACAGTTATACAGTATTAACAGTAAAGACAAAATAGATAATACTACCCCATTTATATCCTTAGCCGCCCACTGTTCTTCTTCCCCTTTCTTTTTTTTCGCTTCTTCCAAAACCAGGAACCAGAAAGAGACTTGCTCCCCTTCTTCTTCAGTCACCATGATCCATCACCACATATTTCAGCCACATAACCTACCCTAAAGGGACACTAGCTCGGCTGTGAAAGGAGATGGTAGCCAAGTAGAGTGCCACGTTTAAATCAAGAAGAGAAAGTGGATTCAAGACTATCCCTTTGTACATTTATAAAAAGGGTGGTTCTTCAGTCGAAGTCTCCATCCATTCCTCAAAATAAAATCCGAAATTAGGGTTCTTAATAATTAGGGTTTCTCAAAACAAAGGGCTTTTGGAAATTGATAGAGGGGTTTTGTAGTTGATGGCACAAGGAAGCTACTCCAGAAGTTAATTGTTCCAAATCACCTCGATTCTCCTCCAATTTGGTTTCTTTGTTTCGGTGTTCATGTCCTTCGACCCACTCTTGGGATCATTGTAAGAACACCTTCGATTTTCTTTATTATCTTGTAAATCTGTAATTTGTTTTGAATCAAAAATCATACTTTTATATATATAGTTCGAATTGATGAATATGTGGAAACATAAATACTTGTAAACTTACAAACGTTGTTTTTTTTTTGAATTCAAGACTTAGACTAAAAACCACACCATACTTATCTAGGTTGCGTGTCGGAGCCGTGCACTATCACTCCTTGATTTAATTCTCTTTAGACTTCATATTGCACATTGCCAAGGTGAGTTTCATAGCCCTTACTTTTAACTGCTTTATACTTGTTTTGGGGGAAGATACATGTTCATTTTACTTAAATCATTTTACTAGTGCATTCCATGCATACTATGCTTTCACATGTTTAAAGTTTTCATCATACATAGATGTTTTACAGAGCATACCAAAACCTTTGACCTAGAATATTACGCAGCTTAGCCTAAGACTTTAGATCCCATATTGCCCTTTTCATGAACCGTCAATTCCTGCTGGGAAGCGCGAATGTTATAAATAGATCTATTGAGGGTGACTCCTCTATTCGGTTGACCCCGCTTGGGTCAAGGCGAAACATATAACATGTCGGGACCGAGTGTATTGGGATAAACACTCACCATGGGCTCACTAATTGTATGACTTCCTTGTGCATACAGAAACTGTCGTAGCTTCGGTTGCATGAACTTAGTGCTAGCGTAATAGATTCAATATATGACATTATATTCGTTGTAATGTGCATATACCCTACTTATGGTCCACTAACGAAATCTCTTTTATGAAATCCTTTTATGAATTGAAACCATAAACTTTATGACATTACGCAGATGTAATGATCATCAAAAACCAACGTTGAAACAGTGTACTGAATTCCTTTTTAAATAAACCTATGAACTCACCAGCGTAAGCTGACCCCTTTTAGCATGTATCTTCAGGTTTCGAGGTGATAGCTTATCTTTGGAGGCGCAAGGCAAAGGCATGGCATGGTCATAGACGACTCTGATTTATGTATTGGGACCACCTTTTTATAATGGGCCATTTTCCGCATCAAATCAAAATGTGAACATTGTTTTTAAGAAATGAATAAAAGTTATTTATAAAAATCCGTTATTCTATGCTTATGTTGTGATATCAATTTAGTAGCGCCCCAATACACGTATGCTTCCGCTGAGTCATTTTTGGGGGTGTTACAGATTGGTATCAGAGCCTAGGTTATAGAGAACTGGGTATTTTTAAAACCTAGACTATAACCACTTTTACAAAAACTAAACCCTATGACCGACACGTGCCTGCCTGCCAAGCTGATGATGCCTCACTTATGATCCTGTTGAGATCATACTTAATAAGATACATGTTTTATCACTGCTCACCTAGTTCCATTATAGGTTACGATTACTTTCCCTATACGTATACTTACGTATCACAGCACTACACCTTTTCCCTCACATAAAGAGAATAATCGTTCTAATCCTTCAAGACAACCTTTAAAAGTATTGTGACATATTACTAGCGTAACTAAGCTAAGTATTTCAAAATTCATTGAACCTCGGGTGAATATAGACTGATCACCTATATTCAACCAGGGACAGTGGGACATAGCCTGATCACCTATGTCCGACTCAGAGGTGAATTTTGCAGTACTTAGGATAGTTATAATAACTTTATGTCCGGAGAGAAGATGATAATATTTTGATAAACATGTAACATTTCAATAAACCACACATTGACGGTTACCCTGAAGCCACTCACTGGCGTCACACTACCCTTTAATCACAAGCCACTCATCGGCATACCCTAATCACAAGCCACTCACCGGCATACCCTAATCACAAGCCACTCATCGGCATACTCTAATCACAAGCCACTCATCGGCATACACTAATCACAAGCCACTCATCGGCATACACTAATCACAAGCCACTCACCGACATACCCTAATCATAAACCACTCACTGGCATTTCCTAAACACAAGTCACTCACTGACATTCCTTAGTCACAAGTCACTCACTGACATTCCTTAATCGCAAGTCACTCACTGACATTCCTTAATCGTAAGTCACTCACTGGCATTCCTTAGTCATAAACCACTCACTGGCATCGCAATATTTCTTAATCATAAGCCACTCACTGGCATCATACTACTTCTTAATCATAAACTTTATAATTCCATATCACAATCGGGTTATGTTATAGTCACTCCTACCCCACACCTTACACTCCATGGACAATCAAACCATTCTAGGAGCAAGCTTTCAATAGCGCCTATGAGAAAGTACAATAAACCTTTGGCAAGATCTAGAAGAGCACGATAGAGGACCTATAATCCCACTGAAACTTGAAAACTTTACGCCTTACCTTGAGAATTTAAAAACCTAGAAGCTCCACATACCTTTTAAGAATAACCGTGCCTACCTTGTCACTCTCCTACAAACAAAAGAGTTGTCATACAAACTATTTCCGATTATCCCTCAAACCATTATAACCAAAATATTTCATGAATCAATCTACTAACCAAATTACCACCTTACCATTACACCATAAAGTAAACTACAATTCTACCCATACCTTACCAAAATAAAGTGTTCCTTAATACTTTGAAAAACATTCCTGAACCACTCTATTGGTTACTTATTTACCCGAAATGCGTTTTAAATTAATACCCCATAAACAGAAATGATCAATGTCCTCCTTGATAGCTAAGCCTGACCTTAGGATGTATCCTACACCTCTACCTAAAACCATAGATAACCATGAGGTTCATCAACTATTAAATCTCCATTCTTACCCAACTTAGACAACTAAAACCTACTCGTAGCTATGAGTAAATGTTATATCCTGCTACATACTCTTGCTACAATATATTTTCCAAATTTGAGAATTCCCCTTTTTAAATCCAACAATAATACTTTCCAAATCCCTCGTTAAAATAAGACAAAATGCTGAAACACTAAAAGTTTTGCAAAATTTCCCTGTACACCCCATAATTTAGAATCGGTTTTACAATCTTTTATAAAATGTGTCATTTTTACACGTTATCGATTTTAAAATCTAGTCTTAGTCAAACTTGTATGAACATTTAGTCGAAAGAGGAATTTGAAAACAAATGCTTCTTCACCCTTTAAAGAAGAAAGCACACAAACCCATAGCGAACCTTAAAAATCAACCTATATACTTTAGAACCATTAAACACCAGAAATGGGTACGTTGTACCATGAGAAGTTAGAGACTCTCACATTAACAAAATAGTGAAACCTTATAACATTAAGAATTAAAACTTTCACCCAATGAACCCTCTAGAAAATCATGGCTCCTCAGATAGAGGATGTGCTGCTGATATGACACCTAGGTACTCATACCCAAAGAAGAAACCCTAGAACAACCTAGGGAAGAATTCAAAACTTATTCCAAATACCATCACCTCGTTCCCGACACCCTATCGGATAACGTAAACTGAGATCCGGGACGGATCTCCTGTAAGGTGGGTAGACTATAACAACCGGTAAAATTTTGGATTATTTTAATAATATTTATCGCGTCAGAAAATTCAAATCAATTATTTTCCGACAAAATGCCAATATCTAAAATATAAAAACGAGAGGTCATTTCGTTCCTTTAGAAATAAGACACCGCACTTACAATACTTGCCCACAAAGTATCTGTGAAATTTATTATTGTCCAAGTTAAAATTTAAGCATACATAAGCTTAATCCATCAGTTATTTCGCACACTACAGCGTAGTAGCAAACAAAACTAAAAATAAATACTGAGATAAGAGAAAAATACATTTTTATCAATCACTAATAATTTACGAAAGAAAACGAGAAGTTATCTCGTGAGTTTAGAAAGTCACGGCATCGCACGCATACCGACACCAAATTAATAACGACAAACAATTATAATCAAATTTCTACATAATAAGAATGTCATAATATTACGGTTAAGAAATCGTTTCCGAAAATATAATTTCTATATCTTTCGGGTACCAGGAAGGTACGTTTACTCGAGGATTCAACAAAACACGGGGTACAGTTATACAGTATTAACAGTAAAGACAAAATAGATAATACTACCCCATTTATATCCTTAGCCGCCCACTGTTCTTCTTCTCCTTTCTTTTTTTTCGCTTCTTTCAAAACCAGGAACCAGAAAGAGACTTGCTCCCCTTCCTCTTCAGTCACCATGATCCATCACCACATATTTCAGCCACATAACCTACCCTAAAGGGACACTAGCTCGGCTGTGAAAGGAGATGGTAGCCAAGTAGAGTGCCACGTTTAAATCAAGAAGAGAAAGTGGATTCAAGACTATCCCTTTGTACATTTATAAAAAGGGTGGTTCTTCAGTCGAAGTCTCCATCCATTCCTCAAAATAAAATCCGAAATTAGGGTTCTTGATAATTAGGGTTTCTCAAAACAAAGGGCTTTTGGAAATTGATAGAGGGGTTTTGTAGTTGATGGCACAAGGAAGCTACTCCAGAAGTTAATTGTTCCAAATCACCTCGATTCTCCTCCAATTTGGTTTCTTTGTTTCGGTGTTCATGTCCTTCGACCCACTCTTGGGATCATTGTAAGAACACCTTCGATTTTCTTTATTATCTTGTAAATCTGTAATTTGTTTTGAATCAAAAATTATACTTTTATATATATAGTTCGAATTGATGAATATGTGGAAACATAAATACTTGTAAACTTACAAACGTTGTTTTTTTTTTTGAATTCAAGACTTAGACTAAAAACCACACCATACTTATCTAGGTTGCGTGTCGGAGCCGTGCACTATCACTCCTTGATTTAATTCTCTTTAGACTTCATATTGCACATTGCCAAGGTGAGTTTCATAGCCCCTACTTTTAACTGCTTTATACTTGTTTTGGGGGAAGATACATGTTCATTTTACTTAAATCATTTTACTAGTGCATTCCATGCATACTATGCTTTCACATGTTTAAAGTTTTCATCATACATAGATGTTTTACAGAGCATACCAAAACCTTTGACCTAAAATATTATGCAGCTTAGCCTAAGACTTTAGATCCCAAATTACCCTTTTCATGAACCGTCAATTCCTGCTGGGAAGCGCGAATGTTATAAATAGATCTATTGAGGGTGACTCCTCTGTTCGGTTGACCCCGCTTGGGTCAAGGCGAAACATATAACATGTCGGGACCGAGTGTATTGGGATAAACACTCGCCATGGGCTCACTAATTGTATGACTTCCTTGTGCATACAGAAACTGTCGTAGCTTCGGTTGCATGAACTTAGTGCTAGCGTAATAGATTCAATATATGACATTATATTCGTTGTAATGTGCATATACCCTACTTATGGTCCACTAACGAAATCTCTTTTATGAAATCCTTTTATGAATTGAAACCATAAACTTTATGACATTACGCAGATGTAATGATCATCAAAAACCAACGTTGAAACAGTGTACTGAATTCCTTTTTAAATAAACCTATGAACTCACCAGCGTAAGCTGACCCCTTTTAGCATGTATCTTCAGGTTTCGAGGTGATAGCTTATCTTTGGAGGCGCAAGGCAAAGGCATGGCATGGTCATAGACGACTCTGATTTATGTATTGGGACCACCTTTTTATAATGGGTCATTTTCCGCATCAAATCAAAATGTGAACATTGTTTTTAAGAAATGAATAAAAGTTATTTATAAAAATCCGTTATTCTATGCTTATGTTGTGATATCAATTTAGTAGCGCCCCAATACACGTATGCTTCCGCTGAGTCATTTTTGGGGGTGTTACACACTCCTAAACTATAATTCAAGTGTTTGTCATTCTTATGTAATAGGTAGCTTATTATGGCCTTTATGTTTGTTATTAGCCTTAAGCTTATGTAGAAGGCCCATGAGCTTAGGCCCAAGCCCATAGGAGAAAGGATGGAAACTAGGAGTATTGCCCTAGCTTTCCTCCTATCAATACCTTATGTAAACCCTCACTTGAGGGTTGGTTGTTCAATTTATTTCCTTTCACAAACACTCTACGCATAACCGGTCATAGCATAACGTGTGTGTGTATGTTTGGTTTATTGTTCAATCGCCTCTATCTCTTTCTAGTAAGCTTGTGTTGTAAATCTAGTGACCTAACAGTGGTATCAATCGCTTAATAGTTGAGTGAACGTATTGTTTGAAGTGAGTTTTGGTCTCACGCTTAACTTGCGTCTCCATAACTTTGGCTTGATCAAAAACGTATTTTTTACACTTTTTAATCCAAGATTCTTGTCCTTTCAATGTTATAAGGTGTTAAACTTACTGTTTTTGGCAAAAAGTTTCGAACTTTGTGTGTAGATCATCGTTTTTCATCTAGTTTTTGTACAAAGGTTCTATCCTACGCGTAACTGTTTTAAGAGTTTTGGTTCATCAAGTTTCACACTTTTGTGTCTTTTGGTGTTATTGAAGCTATTTCATCACACATAAACTGGTTTAGAAACAACTTTGAGCATAATCATATTTACGAGTAATCCTACGCGTAGCAAAACCCTAAAACTACGCGTAAGGTTATCCTTGGCTTGATCTTCGTTTTCGTGGTTTACTCCGTGTTTTCTTGCTTGGATAAGCCTGAAAATACGTCGACTTTGGATATCTTTTGCACTGTGAAGTGTAAAAGATCACTTGGGATAAAACCCTAAAATTACGCATAAGCATAAGCTTACGCGTAGAAATCCTACGCATAAGATTCATCTTACGCCTAAGCCTAGTCTTACGCATAAGATAATCCTACGCCTAACTTTTGTCTACGCATAACTTTAGAGTCTTTTCCACACTTACGCGTAAGCTGAATCTACGCGTAACTCCTTACTGTTACGCGTAACTTTGGTGTTTTTACGCATAAGTGCTACTTGGTTATTGTGATTTCTACGCCTAAGGATACTTCTTCAACAAAGGTTCATTCGACTACAAAGATCCATTTTTACCAACACAAGTTTTTTTTTTTCAACATGTCTCAACCACCATAATCTAACTATTTCCCTTACACTTATTCTCAACGACAACAACAACTAAGTCCACAACATCAACAATGGAATCAACAACAAGCAATTTATCAACAACAATTTAATCAACAACATACTCCACAACTTGGAGCAATTCCTCCACCACAAATGGTTCAAACACCGCCAAGTCTTCAAGTTCAACCCTACACAAATGAATTCAATCAACATCCATCAAGGAACACTATGAAGGAACCCACTTGGTTTGCAAAAATGTGTGAAGCTTTAAGCAGCCAACAATCAATTCATGAGGCTGGATCACTTGATAGACCTCCAATGCTCACTCCAGGAAACTACGATCAATGGGTGATAAGGTTCTTTAGGTTTTGTGATCTGAAGAAGCCACATGGAAAGTTCTTAAAGAAGGTTATCTTGGAAGGTCCATTTGAGATGCCTACTGTCATTGTACCCGGAGATCCAAATGCTATTCCACCAAGAGATGAACAAACGAACATTGCTACTGTTGCAGAATTGAATCCTCAAGAACTTCTACATTATGAAGCAGATGAGCTTGCAATGGAATATATCTTCTTAGGATTACCAAACCCAATTCTTCGTAGTGTTGATGCTCAAAAGACTGCACAGAAAATGTGGGATCATATTCGTCTTCTTATGGAAGGATCTGTACTCAATCAGGAGGATTTGGAATCCAAAATTTACTTGGCTTATGAACACTTCATGATTAAACCTGGAGAGACACTAGAGTCCTATCATCATCGATTTTCAGACATCATCATGCCACGAATTGCAGTGAATACTAAGTTCCTGAGTAGTCTTGGTCCTGAATGGGAGAAGTATGTCATTTTTCTCCGTCAAGCGAAGAATATGCATCATTCTACATATGGATTGTTGTACGATTACTTGAAGCCTCATGAGAAGGAAGTTGATCGGGAAAGGATTCTCCGTGCTCAAATTGCTCCTCCTACACATCCGGAAAATCAACAACTTGCCTTATATGCTCAACAAAGTTATCCTCCTCAACAAGCAACTCAACCAACTGCCTCTGTCACACAAAACGATCATTCACAGCAACAATCTCAACAAAATCAATTGGTTCAATACAACAACAACAATGCTCAACCAATTGTCAGTGAAGCTAATGAGGACATCGATCCGTTCGAAGCATTGCAACAAGGATTTGTTATGATTGCTAATGCTTTTGGCGGTTATACCAACAAATCCAACAATCGTATTCGTTCCTCATCTAACACACGCAATCAGGCTGTTCTAAACAATGGACGAGTTGAAGTTCAGAATCGTGGTTATGGTCGTCAGATGGACGGTGGTCAAGGGTTTAATGCTGTGGGTCGGAATAACAACAGAGCTCCAGTGGTGGAACACGGAAATGCTCAGAATGGGTTGAATGGTCTAAGATGCTACAACTGCAATGAGAAGGGACACCTGGCTAATGCATGTCCAAATCCGAGGACTAGGGGCAGTGCTTATTTCAAAGAGGCTCTTCTTTTGGCTCTTAAGGATGAAGCTGGTGGATCTCTCACAGACAAAGAACAGAGTTTTATGGCTAATGCAGACTCAGATGATGATATGGAGGACTTGCAGGCCAATGCAGCAGTTATGTTGATGGCTAATATGCATGAGTTACACATGACTGACACAGGCCCAGTGTATGACACTGATGGCTTGTCTCAGGTACCCGAACAAACCATATTTATCTCTGATCTAATATCTTCGCCAACATCTGAATTCGGCAAGGCTCAGAATGTTCAAAATGAGTCATTTACATCTCATTCTGACGATTTTCAAATAGACCCTGTAGTTACATTTGACGATCAAGATGACCTTATGGTTTCCTTTGATAATCAAATTGACTCCGTGGTTATACTTGAGGATCTAAATAATGATCATGTTGTGACTTCTGTTGAACAAGCCGAACTTTTGCCTCATCCAGATCTTGCTCTCTTACTTAAAGACCAGCAATCCCAAATTGAAGAATGTTGTGCATTAAATCAAACCTTAAAAAGTAAAAATGCACTGTTAACCAAGGATTTTGAATGTTTACAAAAGCAACTCAACTTTTTCAAAACTCAAGAAAAACGTGAAAAAGGTTTTGAAGCAGCCTTTACTAAATCTCATCAAAACGAAAAATATTTAAAGAGACAGATGCGTGATCTAGCCGCTTCAAAGAATGCTTTATTGTCTGAAATAGAACAACTGAAACATGAACATAAAAAGCAAATCAACGCTCTCACCTTGGAAAATCAAAAAGCTAAGGCTGAGTTGTTAACTTGTCAAAAACAGTTCTCTGCATACAAAAAGCATTCCACGAACCGAATAGATAATCATCTTGAAGAAATTATCGGCTTGCAACGCAAACTTAAAGAGTTTAAAACTGTTGTTTATAAACATGGTGAGTCAGTAACTGCTATTGAAAAGTTTACCTTAAAACCCGATCCAAAAGGATATGGACCAAATCTTGCTGATTACAAACCAAAGCTTTCAACCAAAACATTCAAACCAAATCCTGAAGTTTCCAGTGCAGAATATAAAATTGATAATTCTGTTATGAGTGTTGTTGAATATCATCGTCAAGAGGAATTAGATGCAGAAGACGAGAGTCGATCAAAATTAAAAACTGTTGTTTACAACAAACCTTTTAACTATTCAAAACCGGTCACTTTTGTCACACCAACGGATTCTTCTAACACACCAAGGGTTATCATCAAAACACCTGAGTCTTCTAATGTTAATCCCCAACCAGATTATGCACAAATTTATGGTCCTTTACCTTCCATCAGTGAAGTAAACTCAAAACCTGAAAATCGCAAAATTCTTAGATATTTTGATATTTTCATGGCTGACCTCAAAACTTTAGAACTTGAGATAGAATATCATTCTGAAATCAAAGTTCAACACTTTCAATCGCCTTTGGCGCGAGAACAAAGAGACATTTTTCAGAAAAATCTTTTACCAAATGTTAAAAATTTGAAAAGTTGTGCATTGTCTTGGGAACGGGACT
Organism: Chrysanthemum seticuspe; assembly: GCA_019973895.1. Classification (NCBI taxonomy): domain Eukaryota; kingdom Viridiplantae; phylum Streptophyta; class Magnoliopsida; order Asterales; family Asteraceae; genus Chrysanthemum; species Chrysanthemum seticuspe. Next base: position 155,609,484 of record BPTQ01000009.1, read on the forward strand.
TTCATAAGGAACTTGGAGTCATGAAGGTCGTTTTTGAGAAAACTGAAACATCTATTTCTAATACTAAACGTAAAAAGAAAATGTTGAGAAAAGATGTTGATCGACTCTTGGAAGATGTTATATGTGCTGATATCCATAATGTTGTGTTATTCTATTCTTTGCCACATGCATCTGATTATATCTCTGCTGATAATGTTAACTCTGTGGTAACTGTTGAGAATACAGATAATGTGCTTCAGATCGAGTCTTTAAAAGCTGAAAATGAACGATTACTTAACGAACTTTACAATGCAAAACGTCGTCTTAATTGGTGTGAAAAAGATATTCACAATAAACAACTTGGTTTTCAACACAAAATCGCTCAGTTGCGTGCAAAATCTTTTGATCCTAAACTTGAGCAACTGGATGATCAAAACGTGTCTTTGAAAAGTCAAATCTCAAAATATGAACAAGAACTTGTAAAAGTTAAACAGGAATATGGTGTCATATTTGATTTACTCAATAAGACTCGTCATGAAGCATCAAACGAACTTGATCACTATCTTGCTCACACTAGAGAAGTCATGAATTTTGCTGGTAATATTCGTTCTGAAAATCAAGATTTGATTCACACTATCTCTAAGTTAAGAGAAATGTTAGGAAAGTATGAAAAACTTCCGCCAACCATCATTAAGAGATTAGCACCAGTAACACTAAGTAATCGTGCACCTAGAATCTCTACTGCCAAATCACAAGTTGCTAGCGTGCCTCCTTCTACTGAAACAGGAATAGTTGCGTCTTTTCCAAACGTCTGCACTTCACAGCCTAGGAGCACTCAATCGAAGAATAGGAAGTTGCGACCTAAGAAAAGATCAATAAGGAATGCTAAAGTAGAAGAACACCCTAGGACTATGAATAAGACTCACGTTGCTTCCACTATAGATGTTGCGTCTGGCAAATGTAATAAACATAGTGATGTAACGAATGCTAAACCTTTAAGCACTTTTGATATTCAGTCTGATGCACCTTGTGTTATTTGTCGTAAAAGTATGAATTCTGATTGTCATGACAAATGTGTTGCTAAAGCTATAATCTCTCGTTTACGGAATCCTAAGAATCGGAATACCTCTAAGCCCACTAATCCTTCTAAGTCAGTGCTTGGTAGACCTCCTTCTTTAGATTCTAAGGCAAGCATTGCTGTCCCTGTAGCTCCAGTTTCACCTCCTAAGAATGTAGTACCACCTAGTGCATTCACTAAGACTAAAGCAAAGAGTAGTTATAGATGGCAGAAATGGATATATAACACACTAGGATTTAAATGGATGCCTAAAATTATTAATGTGTGTATGTCTAATATACCTGCTTCGGAACCCTCTAACATTTCGGGTTCCACATCTACTTCTATTCCATCTTTGTCGTCTGTGTGTAATGCAGGTGATACAGATCATTCTCTGGATTGTTGATAGCGGATGTTCCCGACACATGACAGGCAACCTTAAACTGTTATCAAACTTTATTGCAAAGTTCATTGGCACTGTCAGGTTCGGGAATGATCACTTCGCAGCTATCATGGGCTACGGAGACTATGTCAATGGGAACATCGAAATCAGCAGGGTTTACTATGTGGAAGGCCTCGGTGATAATCTATTTTCAGTAGGTCAATTTTGTGATGGAGATTTCGAGGTTGCTTTCCGGGAGAAAACTTGTTTCATTCGTGATCTAAAAGGAAATGACCTTATGTCTGGCTTGCGTAATTCTAGTCTCTACACTATCTCTATGAAAGACATGGTTGCTTCATCTCCCATCTGCTTACTTTCAAAGGCTACATCAACAAAATCCTGGCTATGGCACCGTCGTCTCTCACATCTAAACTTTCAAACCATCACCAACCTTGCTCGACACAAACTAGTTGAAGGACTCCCACGATTCCGGTATTCAAAAGATCACCTTTGCTCAGCCTGTGAACAAGGGAAAAGCACTCGTGCTCATTTTCCTTCAAAGGTGGAACACAGCTCTCAGCATGTGCTTCATCTTCTTCACATGGATTTGTGTGGCCCGATGCGCGTGCAAACGATCAATGGCAAACGCTACATCTTAGTAATTGTTGATGACTACTCAAGATGGACTTGGGTCTACTTTCTTCGAAGCAAAGACCAAGCTCCACAAATGATCATCACCTTTCTCACGAAAATACAGGTTCAGCTCCGCAACACCATCAGGCTAATCAGAACAGACAAAGGAACTGAATTTGTTAACCAAACCCTTCGTGAATTCTATGAGAAAGTGGGAATTCAGCATCAAACATCTATTGCACGTACACCCAAACAAAACAGAGTTGTTGAAAGACGAAACCGAACGTTAGTGGAAGCTGCAAGAACAATGTTAATCAATGCTAAACTTCCAGATTACGTATGGGCAGAAGCTGTATCTACTGCATGCTACACTCAAAACCGTTCTATGATCACAAAACGCCACAACAAAACACCTTTCGAGCTTGTCCACAACCATAAACCGAATCTCAAACACTTTCATGTATTTGGATCCCTTTGCTATCCGAATAATGATCGTGATGATTTTGGAAAGCTCAAAGCCAAAGCTAACATTGGAGTCTTTATTGGATATTGTGAGAATTCTAAAGGTTACCGGATCTGGAATCGTCGTACAAAACAGGTGATGGAAACGATTCATGCTCATTTTGATGAACTTATGGAAATGGCTTCCGAGTATAACAGCTGAGAACCCGGACACAACCGTTTAAACTTCCCTCAACCCCCATCATCAGCTGAACAAAGCCCCCAGCTCACTCGTCAACAAATGGAAAGGTTATTTGCTCCGCTGTTCAGTGACGATATTGATGAACGTGCTCCAGGTGTATCTGCTGTTTTGGCTGCTCAACCTGATACTACTCTTATACCTGATACACCTACTACAACAACTACTGTTGAAGATGCACCTATACCAGTTGACTCCAACACAACAGTTGAACACACCGCTTCCAACAATGATGAACCGGCTGATGATATTCTAAATGAAATACCCCCACCTGCAGATTTTGATCCAAATGCGTTCTTTAACCCGTTTGCTAATGAGACTGCTGCACCAGATGTCGCAGAATCATCAACAAACCATTTGAATCCTCAGAATCTACACAATGTATACCAACATCAACACTCTACACATAGATGGACAAAAGACCATCCTCTGGAAAATATTATTGGCAACCCGAACCAACCAGTCGTTACGAGACAACGTCTTCACTCAGATGGTGAACATTGCATTTATGCACTCACTGTCTGCCAATCTGAGCCTAAAAACATCAAAGACGCAATGACAAAAGACACTTGGATTGAATCCATGCAAGAAGAACTCAACCAATTCAAACGTCTTGAAGTATGGGAACTGGTTGAAAGACCAACAGGGGTCTACGTCATTGGTCTCAAATGGATTTGGAAAAACAAATTGGATGCTGAAGAGAACGTAATCCGAAACAAGTCACGTCTAGTTGCTAAGGGTTATCGTCAGGAAGAGGGTATAGACTTTGAAGAATCTTTTGCTCCGGTAGCTCGTCTTGAGGCTGTTCGGATATTTCTCACGTTCGCGGCACATATGAATATGACGGTCTATCAGATGGAAGTCAAAACTGCGTTTCTCAATGGACAACTTAGAGAAACGGTTTATGTCAGCCAACCAGATGGATTCGTTGATCCTGAGTTCCCGAACCACGTCTACAAACTGAACAAAGCTCTTTATGGTCTCAAACAAGCCCCTCGGGGCATGGTACGATAAGCTATCATCTTTCCTCATTGCTAATAATTTCACCAAAGGTTCGGTTGACCCTACTATTTTTATACAATATCATGGGGCACATATCTTAATTGTTCAAATTTACGTGGATGACATCATTTTTGGGTCAACACATAAAAAGTTTTCAATCGCTTTTGAAAAACTAATGAAGAAAAATTTTGAAATGTCCATGATGGGTGAACTTACGTTCTTTCTAGGATTGCAAGTTCATCAATCACCCCGTGGTATTTTCTTAAGTCAGTCCAAATATGCCCTTGAATTGTTAAACAAATTTGGAATGAAAACCTGTGACACTTATGCAACACCAATGGCTCATACCAAGAAGCTAGATGCTGATTTACATGGGAAATTAGTTGACCCCACCAAATACCAAAGTATTATTGGGTCTCTCATGTATCTAACAGCCAGCAGACCTGATATTGTATTTGCCATTTATCTATGCTCCCGTTATCAGTCATGACCAACTAAAACCCACCTCTCTGAGGCTAAAAGAATCCTCCGATACATCAAGGGAACCATTAACTTGGGGATCTGGTATCCGACGGATTCTGGTTTTGAACTAATCGCTTTTTCAGACGCTGACCACGCAGGATGCTTAGACTCAAGGAAAAGTACTTCAGGAGCACTACAATTTCTTGGTGATAAACTGGTGTCTTGGCAATCAAAGAAGCATGACTGTACATCACTGTCATCAACCGAAGCAGAATATGTAGCCATGTCCGCGTGTTGTGCTCAAGTCATCTGGATGAGAACACAACTCAAAGACTATGGTTACGTATTTGACAGAATCCCGATGTACTGCGACAATCGGAGTGCCATTGTGATCTCGTGCAACTCTGTTCAGCACTCAAAATCAAAGCACATTGATCTACGCTATCATTTCATCAAGGACCACGTGGAACAGGGTACTGTTGAATTATACTTCGTGGGTACAGAATACCAATTGGCAGATCTTCTCACCAAAGCCTTGCCTCCCTCTAGGTTTAATGAGTTGGTCCACCGGATTGGTATGAGGTGTTTGACTCAAGAGGAATTGGATGACCTCCTAAAACAGTCTTAAAAACCTGTCAAACACCAAACTATCTTTTGTAAATACATTTTTCAAAAACAAAATACAAAAATATAAAATCTTATAAAACAACAAAAATATTCTTCTAATCTAATTTTCTTTCAACATGACAAGTACATCTCTTCCGTCAACACTATAATCTTTCAAAATTCAGTATTTTTCCGATCAAGTGTTGAGGGGGAGAAAATAATCACTTAACTGTTTCAAAACATCTGTGTACTTGCATGATTATCATATACCGGTTGTTTCTTTCATCAATGGTGGTAAACTTTTCTGGCTAAATGACACTCCTCGGACTAAAACTTATAACCTTTCATTATTTTCTTAAGTCAAGGGGGAGTGTCGTCAAAGTTATTTCCTAAAATCCTTTGTTTGGTAACCAAAATGGAAGTTAAATGGCTTTGTATGCAAATGGAAAAGGTGGAGGGACCAAAATTGTCAAAATATGAAAGTCATTTTAATAAAAGTCCTCCACCTAACTTATCACTTCACATTTATTACTCTAACCAAACAAATCCTACGCCTAAGAATCACTCTTCCAATCCGTGTTTTTGATCATCAAACTGTAAGTGGATTAATGTTTCTAACATGATTTTAAACATTGGTTTTGATTTTCAAATAAATCCAACGGTTAAAATTACTTATATGGTTGATTTTGTGTTCTTCGCATATGCGTAAGAACACATGATCATGTGTTATGTGTTTGTGGTTAAAAAGATAGTGTCAAAATGTTTTAATAACATCAATGATATTTTTTCTATCATCAAAACGAACCCAGAAACTCGAATTGAGTGAATTTGAAAATTAGGGTTTATGCGTGAACTTGGGTATTTTAAAATGTGAATGGTTTTGGTCAAAAAGGTTATTGTGTGATGTTCATATTGTGTTGTATTAAAGATTTCCAGGCCCTATAACTACCCAGAAACACTAATTAAGTCAGAATTAGGAATTAGGGTTTAATGTTCTTGTGTTTGGGTATTTTTGATTCACCACAAATTGGGTGTTAAAACTTTGTTATTAGACTCTCACAACTATTAAGCCCTACCAGAAAATGTTTGGTGCAAATCCTATGGTTAGAAATCATACGCGTAATTCTTAAACTCTAGGGTTTTGACCTAAGCGTATGACTTTCTACGCGTAACTGCTTAACTTGCTTTCATGCCATGATCTGTGCTTAATATGACTATACATGTTAAGATTGATGATATGATGATTTTATTTCAGGATTGCTACTCGTAAAATTCAAAATCAAGGTCTTTGTTAAACTACGCATAAGGATCACCTTACGCGTAGAAAGTTATGCGTAAGAGAAATTTTACGCGTAACTGTTACGCGTAAGGTTCTACAATGGGACGACGCGTATCCTGTGAAGGATATGCGTAAACAATGACCTCTACGCATAAGGTCTACTCTTACGAGTAAGCCTTACGCGTAAGGTTTTTAAACGCCTACGCGTAAGCTCTACGCATAAGGTCCCCTTTTCCTACGCGTAACATTTCTTACGCGTAAGTAAGGATCCTACGCATAAGCTTACGTCTACGCATATACTTCTCCTGTTTACGCATAAGCTACTATTCCTACGCATAAGCCTTGATCAAACCTTCGTTATGAATTGTTACGCGTGTAAACTTGTAAATTAATGAATCATATCGTCACGAAACCAATAATGTCACTAATAAACTTAATCGTTTAATATGTTGTGTTAAATAAGTGATAACATAAACTTTAAAACTTAAAGTTAACTAACTCACGAAACTTATCACGACGACATTGGACTATTAAACAAACAAGTGACTTTGGACTCGTAACAATCTTTGACACTGTATATTCAATAATTAGACAATAAAACCTTTTGTTGACTAACATTATGTCTTTCGATATGTTGGTTCTTTTGGCTAATGTTATTTCAGATCACGACATGGCTGCTCAAATGAATGTGGATGCACCAGAAGTTCTCACAATTGCTGACATCTTCCCTAATGGCTATCCTAGAAAGATTGGAAAGAACAACCTTAGGGTTGACTTTGAAACTCTCACCTGCTCAGAATCTTCTTGTCTCATTGCTGTGGATATTCTAAGGAATCATCCCTACCAGAACATGCTCTCACACTCTGCTACTATACCGAAAATCTACATTCAGCAATTCTGGAATTCTATGCAGAGGATCACAGGTCAAAGTGCAGTGACAGTGACACTTAATCACAAACAAGTCACCATCACTCCTGCAGACTTACGGGCTGTTCTCATCATTCCTGACATCGCTCCAACCGACTTCTTTGCTACACCTACTGAAGAGACAGTTCTGCAATTTCTTCTTGACATTGGCTATGATGAAGCTTCATGGATTATTACTAAGCATTCTCACGTGGAGCTTAAGAACATTCCTCAACCGTGGAGAACCCTCTACATCATCATTACCAAGTCTGTTTCTGGTCGTGACAGTGGTTATGAGCATCCAAAGCTCATGGAACTGCAAATCTTCTGGTCTCTGATCAATAAGAAGGACATCGAAATCGAAGCACTGATATGGGAGGACATGATGCTATTTCACAAGAAGATTGGCTCAAAGATTCCCTATGTCGGATACACAAAGCTTTTGATCCAGAGAGCACTTGGGCTTAATCCTGATATCCCCAAGAGGCTCAATGACCCCGACAATCACGACTTGTGTCCGAACCTATCCTTTCTATCAGAATCAAGGAATCGACAACTAAGAAGCAGGGTGTCGTGCTACCT